>BTHU01000007.1:51126159-51288659 GCA_036184795.1 Tokudaia tokunoshimensis
ATAATGCCATTCAGTAATGGAGGGAGAAGCATGTGCACCTGTAAATTCTGCTCAATGAACTGAATGCAGAGCAACTAGAAATGGCCAGTCTCTCTCCCTCCTCCCCACGAAGAAGGAAGTACTCTGTAGGGGATCAAAAATCAGTCATGGTGATCTCTGGGG
The DNA here is from genome assembly GCA_036184795.1 of Tokudaia tokunoshimensis. Lineage (NCBI taxonomy): Eukaryota > Metazoa > Chordata > Mammalia > Rodentia > Muridae > Tokudaia > Tokudaia tokunoshimensis. Next base: position 51,126,322 of record BTHU01000007.1, read on the forward strand.
TGAAAGAGCCCCTCCCCCAGACTGAAGCCAGGTCTTCACGCATGATAGGCAAGTCTCCCTAGCACCCCCTCATTTTTATCATTCATTTATTGTAAAGTTGTCTTTGTGTGGTGTGTGTTGACTGTGTTTGTGTATGTGTTTTGTGCTTGTGTATGGTGTTAGTTTGTGTGTGTGTGTGTGTGTGTGTGTGTGTGTGGTATGTGGTGAGTGTGTGTGTGTGTGTGTGTGTGTGTGTGTGTGTGTGTGAGAGAGAGAGAGAGAGAGAGAGAGAGAGAGAAAGAGAAAGAGACACCTGCCACAGCAAGTCTATGGAGGTCAGGGGATAACTTGTAGGAGCTGGTTCTCTTTCTACCATGTGGGTCTCAAAGCCTTGGTAGTAAGTACCTCTCCCCATAAGGCATCTTATCAGCCTTCTCCCCATGTTTTGAATCACTTGCCAGCATAATCAAAACCCTCTGGGGCACTGGCTTTCTCCCACATGCTATTCCCTTTGAGCAGAAATGACTGAAAGTAGCATCCTTTCCTAGAGACAATTCCCTAACAGGTTGTAATGAAGTTGACTCAGAGTCTGACTTCCAAATGCCTGTTCAGCACCCTACCACTCTTATGTCTCCCAAAATACTTGAATGGCTCTGTTTAGGAAAAACATATGAGAAAGCAAGATTTCTTCCATGTAATAAATAAACTGACATTTATTTATTTATTTAAAGATGTACTTATATAAGTACACTGTAGCTGTCTTCAGACACACCAGAGGAGGTGACTGGAACCCAGGACAGATGATTGTGAGTCACCACGTGGTTGCTGGGAATTGAACTCGGAGATCTGGAAGAGCAGTCACTGTTTTTAACGGCTGAACCAGCTCTCCAGCTCAACATTTATTCTTTAATTGCTTATTTGTTGAGACAGGGTCTCTCTGTGTAGTCCTGGTGGTCCTAGAACTTACTCTGTAGCATAGGCTGGCATTGGACTCAAAGATCTGTCTGCCTCTGTCTCCCTGAGTGCTAAGATTAAAGGTGTGTGACACCACCTGGCTATTTTTTAGTGTTCTTATGTTAATTTTTTGAGACCAGGTTTTATATACCCTAGGTTGGCCTCCAGCTTGCTATTGTGACTGAAGATGACCTTGAACTCCTGATCCTCCTGGTTCCACCTCCCAAGTACAGACCATGTGTCACCATGTCCTATTTTATATTTTGTTTTATTTTATTTTTGAGATGGGGGGGGTCTCACTCTATAGCCAAGGCTGTCCCAGAACTCACTATGTAGCCTAGGCTGGCCTCAAACTTATTTCCAAATGGTTGGATTACAGGCACGAGCCAACAAGTTCTGCTATGTACTAGGTTTAATAGACTGAAATAATATGGTTATCTCCAGTAAGCAAAATTATTCAAATCTGCCAAATAATCTAGTTTAAAGGAATGACATGCCAAAATTCGAGGAGTTAAAATATACTCCCTGTGGTCTAATGGATAGAAAGGTGGCAGGAAAAGGTGTTGGGAAGACAGTGAAGATGGGCATGTGGCAAGGCACCAATGGCATACCTTTTTGTGAGGGAGTGATGTTTTTTAATACAGGGTTTCTCTGTGTAACACTGGCTGTTCTGGAACTCACTCCATAGACCAGGCTAGCCTGGAACTCATGCTGAGATTAAAAGCATGTGCCACCACTGCCAGGCTCCATGACATACTTTTGGTTATTACTTCCAAACAGCAGGAGGGAGAAATGGGAACATTTCTCCAGTTCCCCTTAGGACCTGAGTTTGAGATGAAGTCCAGTCGTTCTTAACAAGTCCAAACACAGTTTCCAGAGTGTTGAGTTGTGAGCAATTCAGGAACGCTGAATAGACCAGACCCACAGCCTCATCCTCTCCTGTGTGTGTCTCCCTACACAGCATGAAAATACGAGCAAAGCTAGAAGCTGGATTTGCTTCCTACAAAGGCTTTCCAGAACTGGATTGCAGAGGGAACAGGGCTAGAGGTAAACGTAGACAAATGTATGTCAGCAACTGCATACCCTTTTTCGGGAATCAGACCCAAGCTGAGCAATGACAGCTCACAGGCACCGAAGGAGATGACACAAACTCAGGCCACGCATCTGTCCTTAGACTCATCTTTTCACCCAGCTGTGCCTCGCCTCGCAGCCTCCTGCTTGCGTATAAACCAGGTAAAGAAGATCGGTTTCGGGATCCAAGTACTTTAGGAGCAGAGGGCATGGACTCAGAACATGCTAGGAATGGCAGGGTGGTGGGGAAACGTCACTTCATTGTCTCCCTTTAGATCTCAGATGGCTGCTTCTTTTCTCTTGTTCTTTCTGCTTCCCCGTGCTCCCCATGAAGACTGCAGAAGACAGAGCTGAGGTTTTTATGGGAAGGATGGGAATCTCTGCCACTGCAGCTCCTTGATCCATATCTCATTTCAGGATCAAGAAACTAAGGAAGAAGGCCAATTTTTTTTATATCACCAGGTGTGGGGCACAGAGGTGAGACTTTCTGAGTCTTTTGGATATGCATCTGAGTATCCAAGCCCAGTGTTATATGTAAGTAGACTGTAGCTGTCTTCAGACACCCCAGAAGATCTCATTACGGATGGTCGTGAGCCACCATGTGGTTGCTGGGATTTGAACTCGGGACCTTTGGAAGAGCAGTCAGTGCTCTTAACCGCTGAGCCATCTCTCCAGCCTCCCCAAGCCCAGTGTTTACAGAACAACCCTTTAAGGTCACGACTGTTCAGCTTTATGCTTGGGGGGGTGGAGAGAAGAGAGTGGGGAAGTTCAATTAATTCTTATTTTTTTACTCATTTTTTTTGTTGTTGTTTTAAAGACGGGGTCCTTTTAAATATTTACTTAAGTGTGTGTTACATGTACGATGTGCACATTTGTGCATGTGCACCTGCATGTGTGTATATGGAGGCCAGAGGACAACTTTGGCTGTCATTCCTCTTTGTTTGTGTATGCATTTACATGTGTGCGTATGGGCACACATGGGCTACCACACACATGTGGAGGTTGGATGGCAACTTGAGGGAGTGGGCTCTCTCCCTCTTCCAAGCTGAGTGAGGTTGACTTGACAGCAAGCTCCTTCACCTGGTGATCCATCCAGCAGGTTTATCCTGACTTGAGACAGGGCCTCTCATGGGTAGGGAACTGGCCAAGTAGCTAGCTAGCTGGCCAATGAGCCTCGGGGATCCTCTCATCCCTGCCTCCCCAGTGCTGCGGAGTCACCGTGCCTGGTCATTTGTTTGTTTGTTTGTTTTACATGGAGTCTATGGTTTGGGTTCAGGTCCTCACTTGCAAGGGCAGCACGTTACCAACTGACCTCTCACTCCAGCCCCAAGTAAGTAGTCTCTTAAACATATTTTATTATTGTGAATTATATGTGTGAGAGGCTGGAGAGAAAGCTCAGCAGAGACCCAAGTATAGATCCCAGCACCCACATCAAATCACAACCACCTGGAGCTCCAGCTCCAGGACACCTGACACTTTCTTCCGGCCTCCACAGACACCTGCTCTCATGAGCGCCACCCCCTCCAAATTGTGTATGTGTCTGTGTCTACGTACGTGTATTTGAGTGCTGATGCCCAAGAAGTATTATATCCCCCTGCAACTGGAGTGACAGGTGGCTCTTAGCTCCTTGACATGGGTGCTGGGACCTGGACTCAGGTCCTCCAAAAGAGGTGAGAGAGCTCTGGAAAGTTGAGCCATCTCTCCTGCCCTGAGACAATCTTTAAATTTTTTTCATCTTTATTTTAAAACATAATTTTGTGTGTTTGGGGCAGGGGCGGCATTTTTGCTACAGCATAAATGTGGAAGTCACAAGACAACTCATAAGAGTCAGTTTTCTCCGTCTAGCAGGTAAGGCTCCAGGGATCGAACTCACGGTGTCAGGGTTACTTCTACCATATTGAGCCATCCTGCAGGTCCTCTAACAGAATCCCTACTTTAAAAAAAGGGCTGGAGAGATGGTTCAGGGGTTAAAAGCACTGACTGCTCTTCTAGAGGTCCTGAGTTCGATTCCTAGCAACCACATGGTGGCTCACAACCATCTGTGATGGGTTCTGATGTCCTCTTCTGGTGTATCTGAAGACAGCGACAGTGGACTCACATATATAAAATAAATAAATCTTTAATAAAAAACTTTACGTTAAGATTTTTTTAATTATTATTTTATGTTTATGGGTGTTTTGCCTGCATGGGTGTCTATGCACCGCACGTGTGCCTGACGCCTGAGGAGGCCAGAAGAACGTGTCAGATCCCCTGGAACTGAAGTTACAGAAGATGATGAGTCACCATGTCAGGGCTGGGAATCGAACCTAGATCCTCTGGAGGAGCAGCCTGGGCTCTTAACCACTGAACCATCTATCTCTCTAGCCCCTAAATTACATTTGTATGGATGTGTATGAGCATGTTAGGAGGTCAAAGTATGGCTGGTGGAGTTGGTTCTCTCATCCCGCCATGTAGGTTCCAGGCTAGTACTCAGGTCATAAAGCATGTGCCGTACTGGGCAGTGGTGGCGCACGCCTTTAATCCCAGCACTTGGGAGGCAGAGGCAGGCGGATTTCTGAGGCCAGCCTGGTCTACAGAGTGAGTTTCAGGACAACCAGGGCTATACAGAGAAACCCTGTCTTGAAAAAACAAACAAACAAACAAACAAAGCATGTGCCTTTACCTGCTGAGCCATTTCACCTGCCCAGCATAATCTCAATATGGAGTGCAACCTAACTTGTACCTCATAGCCTACACCAGCCTGAAAATCGCAACTCTCCTGCCTTTTGCGTGCTTGGGTTATAGTTGGGTGTCAACATGCTGCTATTAATCTGAGCTTCAAAACAGTCAGTTTTGAAGTCAAAGAGTCCCCCAAACAGGTGCTTGAAATTACATAGAAGTCTTCATTGCAGCAGAGGATAAAACTTTGGAGAGGTGGAAAACCGTCTTTGGTGGCGATACTGGCCAGAAGTCCAAAGAGCTCACTGCTGCTTGGGCCAGAAAGACATTCCAGGTTCCTTGGGTAACAAAGATTCTTGCTTGCGATAAGCTGCTTTGGTAAAAGTGTCTCCACTTCCTGAACTAGGACTAGGACAGAGGTTTCAAGAGCTTAGAGGTGGAATGGAGCTCAGAGTTGATCTCTAATCTCTTGGAAAAGAAGCCACGCCAAAAGCCACTTATCTGGTTAACAACACAAGGAGCAGAAATAGAACCTGGGAAAAGAGCAGAAGTTTCTGTCATGGGATTTAATCTTGCCCCAGCTAGTAAGCCTGGGGAACCCTGTTTGCTTTTTCTCAGGTTATAAAGTAAATATTTTGGGGGTATGCGTGAATGTATGCATGTTCACATTCTTGTGGGTACACATGTGAGTGCATGATGTGCATGTGTGTGCACGTGGAGCCTAGAGATTGATGGTGAGTTTCTGTTATACGTATACATACATACATACATTATATATGTATGTATACGTATAACAGAAACTCACCATCAATCTCTGGTGATATATACACGTATATATATACACACATACACATACATGTATTAGTCAGGGTTCTCTAGAGTCACAGAACTTATGGGGAGTCTCTATATAGTAAGGGAATTTGTTGGTGACTTACAGTCTGTAGTTCAACTCCCCAACAATGGTTAGCAGCAGTTGTGAATGGAAGTCCGAGGATCTAGCAGTCGCTCAGTCCCACAAGGCAAGCAGGCGAAGAAGATAGAATGAATCTTCCTTCTTCCAATGTCCTTATGTAGGTCTCCAGCAGAAGGTGTGGCCCAGATTAAAGGTGCATGCCACCACGCCTGGATGTGGGACTTGTTTGTTCCTGATGATCTTGAACTCAGGGATCTCCCTGTCTTAATCTTCTGGGATTCATAGCTACGATGCCTCAAGATCTCCACGCTGAGATCCAGGTCAGAAACTTGTATCTCCCAGCCTCCAGATTAGGAAAACAGGTGAGCCTTCCAGTTCTGGATTGTAGTTCATTCCAGATACAGTCAAGTTGACAACCAGGAATAGTCACTATTATATATTTATATAGCCAGGGTCTCTAAGTCGAACTCAGAACTTTCTAATTAGCTAATGTAGCTAGCCATCTTGTTCCAGAGCTCCCTTATCTCTGTCTCTCATGTGCTGGGATTACAAACAAGCCACTACACATGACATTTATGTGGATGTTAGAGATATGAACTTCATTCTCACACTTAATCCATGGGAAGTTTGTAGGTTCTGTGAACAGGGACTTAAATCATTGAACTGGAGACACAAGATATATAAAGAATAATCCTCTTAGCCTCCATCTTTCCAGAAATTATGGGCTTGAGAGCAATGCCAAGATGGTATTCACTGATCTTTGTATGATAATAACAGCTCTAGTCAGCTCAGGAGACCACACAAGCATAAGGTTGTGTGCTAGCTAGTGCGTACAAAGTCGATCTCACTAAGAGACCAGCTTCTTATCAACTTTACAAGTTCTTAGATGTTTTTGTCTGGAAAACTTTGACCTTACCTCTCTGTTTCCAGGACAATGATGCTTCCGAGAAGACGCAAATCAACAAACAACCTGGAACTCAAAGCCTTCTCCAGCAAACAGAATCATGAGACCATCTGAGGCGTTTTGAAAAGTCTGGCCCTATAGCTTGGCCCATAGGAAGTGGCACTATTAGGAGATATGGCCTTGGTGGAGTAGGTGTGGCATTTTTAGAGGAAGTGTGTCACTGTGGGGGTGGGCTTTGAGGTCTCCTATGCTCAAGCTATGCCCACTGTGACACACAGTCTCCTTCTGCTGCCTGCAGATCAAGATGTAGAACTCTCAGCTCCTTCTCTAGCACCATGTCTGCCCATATGCTACTATGCTTGCCAGGTTGATAATAAATCCTCTGAAACTGTAAGCCAGTCACAGTTAAATGTTGTCCTTTATGAGAGTTGCCTTGGTCATGGTGTCTCTTCACAGCAATAAAACTCTAACTAAGACACCAATAAAGAAAGAGAGACCCCTGCCTCTGTCACAGCATTCTACATCCACAGGGCCCCAGAGCCCTTGTCCCTGCTAGTGAGTAATGAGGCTAGAGGCACCTGACCAACAATAACTCATCCCTCTTTAACATCCTTAGCTAGTGTGTGTGTGTGTGTGCACCACACATGGTATGTAAAGAGGGAATGAGAGAGAGAGAGAGAGTGTGTGTGTGGGGGGGGGTTGATAAAGATGTGTCAATTTGAGAGAAAAGAGCTCGTTTGTGGATGGTGAGAGGGAGATGGGGGAAAGGTGGACAGTAAAACATGGAATAAGTTTCTCCCATGCTGGAAAGAAAGTATAAGCTGCAGATTTCAAGCTAAGAGGAAATAAGAAAAAAAAAAATCCGGTTACAAAAACACCAGCAGGGAGCACTTTGGACCAGCATGTCTCAGCACTGCTACTAAAGACAGTATTTTCTGGAGGCCCACAGTTTTTTGCCACCTCACCCCAATCAAAACTTCTACGCAATTTCAAACACCTGAAAGAGATCATCTTTGACCTCAAAACTGACTGGTTTGGGAAAAGGTCATGTCTCGGAATATCAACTAGCCTTACTTAACCTACCGAGCTGCCCTGGAACTAAGTGTGCCGGATGGGCATCAATGTGCCTCTGACTCCAGTGTCTGCTGACCAAGGCAAGATAAAGCTCTAAAGATGCTCACACGGAGGCAGCTCTGCTTTCCAATGATAAAGTCAGCTTCTTCTAAGACTGTTTTTATCTGAGGGACCATCCACTGAGCCAACTCTCCAGCTTCTCTCTCTCTCTCTCTCTCTCTCTCTCTCTCTCTCTCTCTCTCTCTCTCCCTCCCTCCCTCCCTCCCTCCCTCCCTCCCTCCTTCCTTCCTTCCTTCCTCCCTTCCTTCCTTCCTTCCTTCCTCCCTTCCTTCCCTTTCTTTTGATAGGATTCCTCTATGTAGACCTGGCTATCCTGGAACTAACTGTAGACCAGACTGGCCTCAAACTCAGAGATCCGCCTGCTTCTGCCTCCACCACCAAATGGTCTCCTTTATTATTTTGAGACACTATTATCTAGCTGCTTACTTACCAAAAGTGGCAGGGTGGTGGGGGGGACAGACTGGAGATATGGCTCATTGGGTAAGAACACTTACTGAGCTTGAAGAAGATCCAGGTTTGATTACCAGCAGCTACTTGGTGGCTCGTTAACTATCCATAACTTCAGTTCAAGGAAATGTTATGACGTTTTTTGACCCCAGAGGGTACCAAGCATGAATATGGTTCACATACAGAGATGTAGGCAAAACATCTCTCCAGCCATTTTATTTTTGAAAAGGAGTCTCACTATATAGCCTTGTCTGGCTTGGTAATCATTATGTATGACAGAATGGGTTTGAAGTTATAGAGAACTGCCTGCTTCTGTCTCCTAGAGTGCTAGGAATTAAAGATACAAAATACATGACACTATGTTGGGCTTCATTTTTTTTAAATTTTTTTTAATATTATCTTTATGTGTATGGGTGTATAATGGTTTGGCTAAGAATGGCCCAAAAGGCTCATATATCTGTATAATTCGTCACCAGGGAGTGGCACTATTTGAAAGGATTAGGAGATGTGGTCTCCTTAGAGGAAGTGTGTCACTGAGGGTGTGTAGACATACTTTTGGCTATTTTATGGGTTATTTTTTCCTTCCACCCTCCTCCACCCCTCATCTTCCACCCTTTCAATCCCCTAACACTAGATAAGAGAGGGAAAAAATGATAGAGGGGAAAGCCTAACATTATTGTTAGACTACTTCCTGCTGAGTAGGGGCATTCAGTTCCTTGGGGCAAGTTTGATCTTCGCCATCAGGATTATCTAATGTCTTCCTCTTGTTTCTTCTTTGCCCATGACTACTTAATAAGCTACAACCAGCAACAAACAACCAATAACCCACTCAATAGCAACCCACCACGATCTCTCAGGGCCCTGGCATTTATATAACCTCTAAAGAGTCCCCAGAATTCCAAACATCACACAATCACAGAAACTATCTAGAGCTGGAAAAATCATGCCCTGGCTAGAGCATGAGGCGAATCATAGTCAGCTCCTGTGGACAATCTGATGCGGCCCCCATATCCTACACCTGGGATTAAAACGAAAATATATTCTTATCTCTCTCTCTCTCCCCCTGTGTGTGTGTGTGTGTTTAAAGAAAACAAAAATGCCAAAATTGTCACTACAGAGGTGGACTTTGAGATTTCAAAAGCCCATGTCAAACCCAGAATCTCTCTCTCTCTGCCTATGGATCTGAACGTAGTTCTCAGCTACTGCTCCAGTGTCTGCCTGCATGCCACCGCCACCATGCCCCTCACCATGACTAAACATACGAAACAATAAGCCAGCCTCCATTTAAACGCTTTCTCATATAACAGCTGCGTTCGTCATGGTGTCTTCTCACGCAATACAACAGTGACTGACAGGGAGTTTTAACTGCACGTGTGTCTGTGTACCAAGTGCATGACTACCATCTGCACAGGCTGTAAGAGAGTGTCATATCTCTTGGAACTGGAGTTCCAGAGACTGTTACAAGCCACTATGTGGGTGCTGAGAATTGAACCTAGGTTTCTAGAAGAGTAGCAAGTGCTCTTAACAACTGAGCCACCTCTCCAGCTCCTATCTTATTTTTTGAGACAAGGTCTCTCACTCAACCTGAAGGTTATTAACCTGCTAGACTGGCTGGCTAACGAATCCAGGAATCCCCCTGTCTCTGTTCCCAAAGCTCTGAGATTACAGATGTGTTTTGTGGCACTTGGCTTTTACATGGATGCCAGAGATTCACACTCAAGACCTCATGCTTGCAAGGCAAACACTGTGTGTGTACATACCTTCCACCCTGTAAGTCCTGGGGATGGAACTCAAGTCAGGCCATTAAAGCTTAGTGACAGGTACCTTCAACCACCAAGTCATCTTGCCAACTACCAATTCTCTTCATACTGTCTCATCTGAAAATTCTGTCTTGAAACCAAACATGGTTTTACCTGAGTTTAAGCTCCCCAAAGACGAAAGGAACTGCTCAGAATGATCTAGCAACAGTGTAAAGCCGAATCTCAGTCTGCCACTAAGTAAGAATCATAACTGTTGACAGTTTCATTTATGAGAGAAGGGAGTGTTCTGAAAGGCAGGCAACTCTTTACACACACCGGTTGGTGATAAATTCTTGACCTTGGATGAACACAAGGGGTACCTTATTTGTGAAATAGCTCATATCAGAAAATCCACATTCCATTTGAACATTCCACTTATCCCAAGAAAGAGTTAGTCAGATTTAAATGAGACACATGTAGCCAGTCTTGCGTGGTGACGGCCTGTAATCCCAACACTTGGGAGATGGAGGCAGAAGGCTCAGAAGTTCAAAGTCATCCTCAGCTGTAGCAAATTTGAAGCTAGACTAGGAACATTGAGATTCTGGCTCAAAAACAAATAGCGGAGCATAGTGGAACATGCCTTTAATCCCCACACTCAGGAGGCAGACAGGTGAGTGGATCTCAGAGTTTAAGGCCAGCTTGGTTTACTGAATGAGTTTCAGGCCAATGAGGACTATACAATAAGACCCTGTTCCAAATAAACAAAAGCTCACAGAAAAATTGAAGGAAAACTCAGCTAGACCCAAACGCAATCCTAGCACTCAGAAGGTTAAAACAGGAGAACTACAAGCTCAGGAGTTAGAGGTCATCATGAGCTTCGTGGTTCAGAGCCAGCCTTGGTTACATGAGACTCTGTTTTAAAAACCCAACCATGGTTTGCTGGTTTGCCTGCCTTGAAACTTGATGACATCAGCTCAGTCCCTGGAATCCACATAAAGATATTGAGAGAACTGATTCCAAAGTTGTCGTGACCCTGGCATGCAGCATACGGCTGTGCCACACACACATAGACACACACACACACACACACAGACACACACACACACACACACACACACACACACACACACACACACACGTGTGCACGTGCATTCACCAACCAACCAACCTAACAAGCCAGGAAACCAAACAATACAACTCTAGCAGATAAAGGGTAAAAACACTAATGTGAGTCTATATGAGAAGGCACACTGAGGATGGTTTTAATATTCAGAAAGAGGCATTTTGCTTCCCAAGTTTATGTGGCTCCTCTCTAGAGGTTTACGATAAGGCTTCTCCTGTGATTTCTCTCTAGGGCTCTTGAGTAGTAGATCTTTTCCTTCGAGGCCCTGGTTCTCAAGTTCACTAGGCTTCTTAAACAGCAGAACAGATAGCTGTTTCTTCCACTCTTCCACGGCCTCCTGGAGATAGTCGTAGGTAGGCCTGGGTCTTTTTCTCCAGTATTCCCAATGAAGCTCCTAGGCCCCTTGCTTTTTCTGGTGCTCGGTCGCTTTGTTTTTGTAGTTCTGTCCCTCTGTTCTGTCTTGGCTTTTCCCCCCACAGGAGCCTCCTTACATGTCACTTCCTATCTGTCTTCAGCCCTCTCTGGAACTATCTTCCTACCAATCTCCAATTCTGAGGTCTCTGGCCAAGGTGCTGCAGACAAGCTCCTGTCCCTTAGACCCAGCTCACCCCCACACCCCCAGGCTGCGACGCCCCACTTCTAGTCCAAACCAAAGCCCCGCCCCGAAGACCAAGCCCCGCCCCTGCCTCGCGTGGGCTCCGCCCCTCACTCACCTGAGGCGTCTCCGCGCGCGCGCGGGCTGTTGCGGGTTGAGGGAGAAGGACGGTGTCGGGTGGGAAAAGAGGGGTGGGGAGTCCCCCACTCTGGCCCAGGTGGCCCAGCGCGGGGGGATGGGGTCACTGAGGCGGCGGCAGCCAGGCCGAAGCCGGGATCCGGGTGCTCAGCGGTGGCGGCTCCATCTCCATCAGGGGCTTCACCTGAGGAGGGACCGGCCCCCCCACAGAGCCCCCCCCATTACGGCCATCACCCCCCCCCCGAGTAACTTCCGGTCCCACTCTTTCGCGACAGGCGACTGGGCCAAACACCGAGCGCCCCCAAGCCTGGGAGACTGCTGAGGGAAAAAAAAGGGAGAGGAGCTAGGGGAGAATAGCCGAGCGCCGAAAGATTTAAGTCCAAAAGGCCTTGTCTTGCAGAGGTTAAGTCAAATCTATCCTTCATCTGCATCTAATTTGCAAACTAGGTGCACGCTGGTTGCCCTACGCGCCTCGGCATGTCTGCCCCGCGTGCCAAGGTTTGCCCCAGCCCTCCCTAAAATACTATTGATTTCATTCCTTTTTGCATTCATTGTCAGTCCTGCCTAGAGAGCAGGAATTGGGGAAACGGTTTGAGGCCAACAAACATTTTTTTAAAAATCGCTTCTCTCTTCGTAGGTATCTCCAGGTCAGTCGTTTAGGCGACGCTGCAGATGACAGCCTACATGAGAAGGGAGACACACTCCTTAATTTTTCTAGCGACTACACCTCCCTCCTGCTAGCTTTGGGTTGGTAGCATACCCCCCTCTTGCAACAAGTTCACTGTCCAGGCCCACGAGGTTCCAGTCATAATCTTAAACAGATACTTTATTGGAATAGTTTTACAAGTAGCACTCTAAGAGGGAAATCCCCCTTGCATCCCAGAGGCAATTGAAAATAGTTATTGTAGCTGGGCAGTGGTGGCGCACTGTCTTTAATCCTGGCATTCTCCAGGTAGAGGCAGGCAGGTTTCTGAGTTCGAGGCCAGCCTGGTTTACAGAGTGAGTTCCAGGACAGCCAGGGCAACCCAGAGAAACTCTGTCTTGAATGAAACAAAACGAAACAAGAAGATGATGATGAAGAAAAAAGTAATATACACTTTCTACACATTCCACACACCACACACATATCTGCTCTCTCACTCCCAGCCTCTCTTCAAGCACAGGGTCAGGGGCCAGAAGAGATGTGTGTGCCTAGGTTCAGCTTAAGAAGACACAGTAAGTACAAGGTTATGAACCATCAGAGGAAGGAAATGTTTTGTCTATGGCAATGAGGATTAAGGCTGGGTTGGTATGGTAAAGAGGTCTACGTGGTTGTTTGGGTACAAACAGTGCCGTTCCATGCTTTCAAGGGACCACCTGAACACTGATGCGGTGCCAGGCGTTGCTGAGTACGCCTCGAAGGTTCCAGATTGGGGCTACGGTGTCCGGCTGCACATTGTAACTGTCATCTACAGCTTTGCAAATAATGTTCAGTTCCTTTTGCTCAGCGGACACCTGAGCTTTCAACTGCCATATTCGCCAAGCCCAGGCCTTCCTGGGATGCTGTTCCTCTCCCTCTAGCTCAGCTTCCTGCCAGGTTAGTCCACCATCCAGAGACACATCTACTCGAATCACAGCCCTGCCACCACCACTCCACGCATAGCCCTTGATAGTCACCTCTCCTGACTCTACGACGGCCCCGTCTTGAGGCTGTGTGATAGCTGACTGGATAGGTAGTTCCTGAATTGATGGAGCTAGATCAAAATCTACCGTGTCCCAGTCCACAGATGGAGAAAAGCCTTTGTAATCCCGCCTCTGCCAGTGACTATAGCTTTCCTCTGACTCCACACTCACTCTGCTCAGCCATTTGACATTTCGGGCACCTACCACACCTGGAACCACCACCCGTACAGGGAAGCCATGGTCACGAGGCAGAGGCTGACCATTCATTTCATAAGCCAGGAGGACCTCGGCTTCAGGATTCATGGCTCGAGCCAGAGGGATAGATGCTCCATAGGCAGTTCCAGTGGGGTCTGAATCCAGTCCTTCGAAACAGACATGGGCCTCAGTTTCACAGAGTCGGTGACCAGCCTGGGCCAACACATCACAGAGCCGTGCCCCAGCCCAGCGTGCCGTGCTGATGGCCCCCGTTCTCCACTCCAGACCTTTCACTTCCTTGACCTTACTCATTTCAGAGCGCCGGTTACCAGCACACTGCAGAGTGACAGTGACCTCATGTTTGGGAAAATTCCGCAAATCATCCAAGGACAGAGACAGCGACTGACCTCCAGGTGCCCCTACTACATGCAAGCGATAGGTGTCTGGGTCCACGTTAGGTACGGGCAGATGGTTCCGGGTGAAGAAAATAGGGTTTGGTGTGATGTAGCTGTCTGTTAGCAGTTCAGGAGGAGGCTCTGCATTAAAGGGGCGCTGGCTATTAATCCTCAGGGCCGGATGGCGCGTAGGATCATCAGCATAAGGGTCAGAGGCTTCCAAGGAGGGGGACATGCTATCTTCGGGGTTCAGTTCCCCAATCTTATACTCAGCCAGTAACTCACGTACATGGGGCTGGTTGTGGAAAGCATAGAGACCCCAGAAGGGTTCTAGGGGACCTCCAGCTGCTAGCATCAGTTTTGATGGTCCTCCTGGATGCAGTTCCACAAATTTTGTGACATCGAAGACCTCAGAGCCTAGAGTTACCCAGACTCCAGCTTCAGGGTTGTTGTGAGAACGCACATCCTCTTTAGAGTATAACCGCGGTGACTCCTGAGAAGCCTACGGGTTGGGGAGGGAGAAAGCGAAAGGAACAGGATATTAAACCACTTTAGGTCATTCTGACCCCATCCACATCAGCCTGGGAAATTAAGGGAGCAGGTAGTATTTCTGCAGTGCATGAAGACAGAGCCACCATAGGCAAGAGCATATAAGATCCCGTTGTTCCAACATGGAAGCTCTTTACCCACTTACCCTACACTGATGCTCATGATAGGCCAGTACCGCACCAAGGCCTAGCAGGGTCCCCATGACTTTCCATCCCCGAGTCCTTGAGTTATCATCAGAAAAGGCGAGGCTGGGATGCTGGGGCTTAAGTGAATCATTTGTGGAGCATGCTTGAACGCAGAGCCTCAAGGGGATTGACTTGACTCTGGAAGACAGAGATATTGGTAGGCACAGAACGTCCGGTGAAAGCGACAGTGAAGTCGTGTGATCAGTCACCTCTCCCTCATTAGTCACTGGTTTTCAGTTGGAATTTGGTTTCTTCCGGATGGGTAGGACCAGTGAAATACAGCTTTCTCTTTCCTCTATCACTGTATTATATTATATGCCAGATAAGATAAATATCTACCAGATAAAATAATTGTGAGATAGGCTAGGAGATAAGTACTGGATTGGGGTAGCCTACCTGATGGCCTGTGGAAGCCCCACAACCACGGATCTGTATAGCCGCAGCAACATTGTGGCAGACCTAGAACAAGAAGATTCTAGGTTTCAAACCAAGAAGACCCCAGTGTTTGGGAGACCTGAGAATGCATGGTCCAAATGTGTTCTTAAGAGTTCACTTGGAGCACTTCAAAGACACACTGTGCAGAAAGGAATGGGGGTGGAGTGGGAATAGAAAGGTACGGAGGCTTCTAGAAAGAACAATGCCCCAGGCTGAGGGACTAAAGGACAGATTAGAGGTTTGCCAAATTTTTTTTTTTAAATGATGCTGTGTATTGAACCTAAGGTCTTGAGAATGTTATAACTCTACCCCGACTTCATAATTATTTCTAAATCGAGACTGATGAAAACAGCCTAATGGGTGGCGACAGCCTAATGGGGTGAAGGAGCCAGAATCTTGGAAGCAAACTGCCTAGGATTTGCAAAACCAGGCCTTGTCATTAACCAGCTCCCATGGCAACACGGCAGGCCTCTCTGAACTTGTATCCTCATCTCTACCCAGAGAACTGATACGAAGAGTAAACAAGTAATAACATTCACTCAGGCCTTTCCTCTTTTCTCCCTCCACCCTTCGAAAATAAATACCCCATCTGAGAACTGAACCCCAATTCAGAGTCTCCACCCTGACCTCCGTAGTCTATGGCATTCTAGTGATCTCAGCAAACTGAGAGGAGTCAATGGCCAGGATGTCAGGGGATGGGCTAGAGAAGGAAGTTAATTTTTCTGCTCTGTCCGGCTGCAGTGTCCTCACAACCTAGTGCCTCTCGGACCCTGGAGGGTCAACATGGAGAGGAGTAAGAAGCTGTTGGTTGCTGAGAAACGAGGGGTGGGATTCCTACAGATGGCGAAGGAAGGAAGAGGGAAAAAGCGAATTTTTCTCTTCTTTACACCTGGGCCACGGGGATCCGTACTCTTCCTGCCATCTACCCTTAATTTCAGCAACCCGCTTTTACCATCCCCATTCCAGGTTTGGGAGGGGTGGCTGCTAAATATCGAAATGCTACTCCGTGGCGCAAGCTCCTTACTCTCTGGGACACTTTAGGTAGGAGGGTGTGTCTGTCCTGAATTCGGACAGAACAGCAGCCTGCGACCCCAGGAGCACACAGACATCATAAATGGAGATACTGGTTCTTTTGCTACCCCTAAGATTTGGAGTTTGCTCCAAGTTACTCCAAGATTTGGCGGCACTGGCCGCCTTGGCCCCACCGTCGCCCTCCCTCCTTTCTCTCCCGGTCGCAGTCCCCTTACCCGGCTGGATGTCGGCAGCGGAGCAATTTCACCCGCCCCGCGCCGGGCTAGAGCGGCCGGAGCGGAGGGGCGGGGCGGGGCTCGGCTGTGACGTGTACAGTTGTGCAGGCGTCCTCACGCCCCTCGCCCGCCCAGCAGCCATTGGTCCCTAGCTTCGCAGCTGCTCCTGACGAGGACTGGCAGCTGTCGCCAGGTCGGCAAGTCTCCAGGTTGCGAAGCGGGGGGGGAGGGGGGGGGGCGTCGCTGGGTCCTGGATGGTACAGGCCTCTGTCTCCCAGGGATCGGGGACACACACTGGTGTCCAGAGCCGACCGCAACTCCGTAGGGAATCGTGAGGCCCCACGGATGCTCTGCACCTAGATAGCGGAAGGTGACAAGGCCTTCAAAGGTGGCCACGAAGATGGCGACCAAATTCCCGGGGGAGCCTCTGGGGTCAAGCGCCTCGGCAGTTTAGTGTTGCAACGTTGAGCCCCGCTTGTGTTTTAGGGAAAGTAAGGCCGGGAATAACGGCTGAAATGATGCCCAAAATAGTGGCTCAAAGATTCCCAGAGTGAATTTCTGAAGTGTGAAAACAGCAACACCGAAAAAAACATGTTTTGGAGCTGGAGAGATGGCTCAGTGGATAAGAGCATCGACTGCTCTTCCAAAGGTCATGAGTTCAAATCCCACCACCTACATGGTGGCTCACAACCGTCCGAAGAGATCTGACGCCCTCTTCTGGTGTCTGAAGACAGCTACAGTGTATTTACATATAATAAACAAACAAACAAACAAACAAAACATGTTTTATTTGAGACAAGGTCTCACTATGTAGCTCCGGCTGGTCTAAATCTAGCTTTGTAGACCACGCTGGTCGGGAACTCATAGATCTGCCTGCCTCTGCCTCGAGTACCGCGCTTAAAAGCATGCACAACCATGCGCTGCCTTTAAAAAACATTTTTAAAATTTTGCGTAATGAATTTTTTTTAAAAAAGCGTCTACTTTAACAAGAAAAATGCAGTTTAACAAAAGTATAAACATTATAGTCTTGTATAAAAAAATAAAGGACACTAATAGAAAAATTTGCTATTACTCTTATCCATTTACTAGAGATTGAAAATTTGAGTCTATGCTCCGGGAACTAACTTTCATAGACTGCCCTCTAGAGGCCAGAGGGTTGAGTTACAGTCGCATCAACTTAAAGCAAACTTTACCTCTGGAAGATCATCTTTTCCCATTTAGTTTTTTGAGGAATCGGGCTATGAATCCTTAGTAGGGAAGTGTACTCTGAAGAGGGGACGTGATAGTAAAAAGATGATATTGGCTCTCAAGTTTTTGGAAGTGGAAAGGTTTCCAGCCTTCGCATATATCATCCTAACAGTTGGTTCTGTTTTTGTTTTTGTATTTTGAGGCAGGGTTTCTGTATAGCCTTGACCATCCTGGAACTTGCTGTGTAGACCAGGCTGGCCTCGAACTCACAAGAGATCTGCCTGCCTCTGCCTCCAGCGTGCTGGGATTAATTTAAAGGCCACCTCCAAGCCCTGTTGTTGAAAACAAAGTTTCAGCTGGTGTTACAGTGTGAGAGGATGATTCCAGCAAATAGGAGGCTGAGGTCGGCCGTGACTGTACACAAAGACCCTGTCAAATGTGTACTTGGTATAGTTTCTCCCTCCATCTACTAATGCACTGCCTTTGCTTTACGGATCCAGTCTTCTGTAGCGCAGATGGACCTCCACTTCCAGGTGCTGGGAATGCTAGGTGTGTGGCGCGCACCTGGCTCAACCTCCAGCGTCTTCATTGCACAGCTGGAGAGACAGTGCTAACCTGACAAAGGCCCACAGCTGGTGATAAGGACTGGCCTGGAAATTAAGGGCTGTTCTGACACTGGCCCTCTAAACATCCTTTCTCACTTACAACTCTCGTACCTACACCCAATCTCTTTATGTTTTCATTTTCTGTGTTTCAGCCCTTTGGACTATGACAGAAGGGAGGACTTCAAGCAGAAATAAGAACAGATCTAGGCAGAAATGTTTTTTTGTTGGGGTAGAAGCTACTTGATCAATCAAAGTTAATTCAGTAATTTTTCTTTTCTTTTTTTTTTGGAAAGATGGTCTTGCTAAACTACTATTTAGGATGCCTTTGAGCAAGTCTTACAGCTTCATCCTTCAAGTGTCACCATATCCAGCTGTTTCTGTTTTTTAAGACTTATATTTTGTATGTATGAGCCATGTGTATGTACCATGTGTGTACCTAGTACCTATGGAGGCCAGAAGACATCAGCTATCCTGGACCTGGAGTTATGGATGGCTGTGAGCTGCTATGTAGGTGCTAGTATTGAACCCAGATCTCTACAAGTGTTTTAAACCGCTGAACCATCTCCCCAGTTATCTTTTTTCTTTTTGATCTTAAGGTTACGGATCCAATTCAGAAACTAATATACAAATGAGTCCTAGAAAAATGCAAAAATGCTGCATATTGGTCCCAACAGTTCAGATATGCCATTCCTCTAATCTCAATGTGGTCCAAGAGATCCAGACTATACTAACACAGAAAAAAAAAATGTCACATTTGATAAATTATGTCTCTGAACATAAGTTCACACACACACACACACAAATAAAAACAAAATCAAAGACATAAAAAAGGGTTATTTTCCAAATTGGTTCTTCAACTGGTTAGAGGTGCCAAGATGGGGGGGAAGAATGCTTGAGGTGTCATGGATTTTTCTGGGCCCTTTCTTCCCAACTTTTAGTTTCAGGCAGACAAACAGTAAAAACAAAACAACGGTCCAATACACTTTCTTTTTTCCTTTTTTACTTACATTAAATACATCGATAAATCAGCAGTTGCATTCTGTTACCACGATTGTTATGTTAGGAGAGTGAAAGAAAGGCAAACGCTTTCTTAGGAAAAAAATATAAAGGCAAAAAAGATGAGCCCTCCCCCTAAAAACTGATCAAAAGAAAAAAGGTAACGGGATGGTGGAGAGAGAAGAAAACCCCTCAAGCCCAACAGTGCTCAAACAAAGGCAGAAGAGCCGACGGGAGGAGAGGGAAGGCAGCAGACAGGCCCAGGAAGGCCAATACTGTTCCTAAGGGAGGGAGGGGGGAGGGGGGAGGAGGAGAGGGAAGGCAGCAGACAGGCCCAGGAAGGCCAATACTGTTCCTAAGGGAGGGAGGAGGGAGGGGGGAGGAGGGGAGGGAAAGCCTAGGGAAACGGTTTCCCAGCCCCAAGGCAATAAAACATCTTCACTTTTGCAGAGAAGGAATTAAGTTTCTGAGAGACTTAGAGAGCTTCCCCCGAGTCCCCACTTGTTAAAAGGATGTGCCTGGGTGCTCTGCAGATGAACGGGTTCTAGGAAAGTAAATTTGTGTATTTCAGGGCCATGAGAACTAAGGCTGCCCCTGGAAAAGGAGGAGGATCGGGCACTAAGTGGACGAGCCTAAGTTGGGTCCTTGAGAATCTTGGCTTCATGGGATCCTCAACTGCTCTGGAATACAAGTCAGTCTCTAAGCCAAAGGGGCAGAAAGGTGCAACTCTAGGTTACCGTGGTCTTTCCTTTCTTCTGCAAATTTTCCCCAAACTCTGGCTAAAATATCAAGTTTCCTCTTGCTTTGATGGCTTCCCATAGACACCCTCAAACACCTAATATAGTATGTAGAGAGGCCAGAGACGTAGGAAGACCAAAGCCCTCGGATGATACAAGGCAGTTGTGAGGCACCTTCAGTTCTAGCTGCCCTGTTTGGACAGCGGCCTCTGTGGTAGGAGCCCCTAGTGGTGCATGGATTAAGTAAGAGTAAGTGGGGGGGGGGGGGGAGGAGGAACTAAACTCAACATTAACAAAAGGAGAAGAAAAGAGGGCTAATGGGAACCAGGAGGCAGAACAGACTGTACAGAGAATAAAGACTTAGATGTATTTACAGGGAAGTAGAAAAGACATGGTAAGACGTAGCAAATTGAATGTGAACCCTGGGAAGATAGAACACTCCTTTTGCCTGACCTTTCTTTACTCCACTACCATGACCCATGCTATTCTGAGGCCACTCCCTAGTTGCTCAGACAAACCTATACCCAAGAATAGAGGTATGAATCAGTCAGAGGAAGCTAGCAGTGGAGACTGGGTGTGAGTAGCTGCCACTGTTACTGTCTTCTATAGGGCCAAACCTCATTCATTGTAGATTCCATTTAAAACGGTTGAAGGATAGGTAAATCAATCAAACCACTCCCCCCCACCCCACAACATGTATCTTGACTGAACTACCATCAATTAAAGTGCAAACTGCAGGGGCATGGTGTCTGGGGTTAAGGCCATCTCAAGGCCAGGGCAGGGGAAAGGCCTATGTATACATAGGCCTCAGAGGACGGTATTGGAAAACTGGTACCTCCTCCAATTAGACCACAGCAGAGTTAAAGGTACAGGCAACCAGTGAAGATTCTTTGGAGCACTCTGAGGTCCAATCCCCACACTTGAGTGGGGTTAGTGGATGGGGACAAAAGGGAAAACAGCCTTGGGACAAGTTCCAGAGCCACAGATGACACTGCACCTCAACCTTTGTCCTATGAACTAATAAACTCCCATTCAGTGCCTGCGAGCCTGACTCCCTGTTCTCACTCCTACCTAGGAACACCCTCCACAAGTCCAACCCACTGGTGCCGCAGTGCTTCATAGGCAAGAAACTCTCACCAGATAAATAAAATTAAGAAGAAATGCTTCCTACTCCTTCCTGCTCTGAGCCGTACTCTCCCGCAAGGTCTTTTTTTTTTTTTTTTTGGTTTTTCGAGGCAGGGTTTCTCTGTGTAGCCCTGGCTGTCCTGGAACTCACTTTGTAGACCAGGCTGGCCTCGAACTCAGAAATCCTCCTGCCTCTGCCTCCCAAGTGCTGGGATTAAAGGCGTGCGCCACCACCGCCCGGCTCCGCAAGGTCTTTAATGTAACTAAAGCATATTCCTCCCTTCTCAGTCCCGGGGCTACCCTTCGTCATCTTGTAAAGAGGAAGGAGGAGGAGGAAGAGGAGGGAGTAATGATGAACGAGAGAAGGGAGTGGGAGGCAGGAGACAAAAGCCATCCCTGAAACACTGGGAAACATGGAGGGGGGGGGGACAATGAGGAGGTCACTGTCTTGCACCTAGAACACGAAGTGAAGAAAGTTTGTCTGGAAGGAAGGTCCTGGGGAGATGTGACCCCAAACCCCAGAGTAGGGCATAGTAGTGGCAACAGCTGCCTGGTGTTGGTCGCTGAAGCATTAAAGAGTGCCATGACGGAGCTGTCGGGAGGCAGCCCTTGGGAGCCAGGGCTCAGTGTGCTGTTACCGTAGGGGCTGTGTGCTGAGGGGTGGGGATGGAGGTTATTTCTTAGCTCTCGTGCTAACTCCACGCATGTTTGCCGCTAGCCACCCCTCAGTTGCTACAACACTGGCTCTTGTTCTGCTGGGACTGCTCATGAAGATCCACGCCCCGACTTCGGCCTGCCGCGCCCCCCAGACTCTGGGGTTCACTCTTTGGCAACTTCTTTGCTAAAAATAAAACAGAACAAAGCATGGTAGATTTTACTCGCATATACTTCCCACCCCAAGCAAGAAGACTACTGAGAGGGGATAGGAGAGATTAAAACAATGATTTGAAGAGGGCACAAGTTTTTGCAAATCTCACTGAACACAGGCGCTAAAGCTGCCATCAAAGGCAGTGAAACTGTTTCTACATTGAAGAATTCCTAGTCTGATGGTGCTAGGGACTGAACCCACTGTTAAACCCGACTTTGGTTTCTCTCTGTAGTCCAGATTACACTCAAACTCTTGATCCTATAGTCTCAGTCTCCTGAATGGCAGGACTGAAGGTGTACACCACACCGCCACTTTATTTTTTTTGGTTTACCCCTTGGAGACAGATGGAGTTGCAGGTGGTTGTGAGCCACCTGATGTGGATACTTGGAAACAAAAGTGGGACTTCTGCAAGAGCAGTATGCACTCTTAATCACCGAGCCATCTCTCTGGCCCACTTTTGTTTTGAAGCCGGGTCTTATGTAGCCCAGGTTGACCTCAAACTTGCTGAATAGCCAAAGATGACTTTGAACCTCTTGTCTCCATTCCCAAGAGTTGTGATGATAGGTGTGCTTCACTGAATCTTGCCAAATAGCTTAGGCTGCAATCTTTCTGTGTTGGCCCACTGCCCTGACTGGTGAGATTTTGTGTATGCATTACCGTGCCAGGGTGAAGGGTTTGTTTTTTATTTTGCCCTTTGTTTTGTCTTGAGACAAGTTTCAATACATAGCCAGCCCTGGCTCTACTTTTTGTCCTTTCTTTTTTCCTAAAACAAGGTCTCTTTATCTGTTCAAGAATTCTTTACATCGACCCGGCTGGCCTCGAACTCACAAGAGATCCATCGGCTTCTGCAGCCCAAGTTGCAACAACATAATTTGAAGGTTTGGGGCCATCGAAACATGAGGAAATGTATTAAAGGGTCGCAGCATTAGGAAGGTTGAGAACCACTGGCCTAGTACTTATTATGTAGTGCAATTAGTTTCAGACTTGTGGCAATCCTGTTTTGGCCTCCCAAGTGCTAGATGATAAGCATGTAGTACCAAGTTCGACTTGTTTAAGCGTCTTGTTTTGCTTTTTGGCAGTGCTGGGTCTTCCATTTCCTATGTAAGTATTATAAAACTGTACTACATTTCCAGCCCCATACCTACAGTAATTTATAAACCCTGTTCTTGGTTTTGGGTGAATGACAGCTTTACCTACAATGAGAGACAGAAGACTTCAGACCACTCTGACCTTACCTATTGCCAGGAAGAGATCATTCACGTTCATAGCAGTCTTAGCTGAAGTCTCCATAAATAATAAGCTGTTGTCATCTGCATATGCCTGTGCTTCCTAAAAAGGAAGAAAGTAGCGTTGCTTTTATATTCCTATGTAGTACTCTAGCATGAAGAAATATTTTATGTTCTCTCCTCTTAATGCCCTTTTGTATAAGGAACCTAGTATATAATATATAATTCATATTTTATATATGACCCTGGACCCATAATATGATGATTCCCCTCAAGATAAACTCATGTCCACCAAATTCAACAGAGATGTCAGGAATCTGTGTGTGTACACATATTCAGATGTGCACACATGATGCACGGAGAGGACAGAGGCTGACTTTGGGTATCTTCCTTAACTGCAGTTCATCTCATTTTTTTTTCTTTTCAATTTATTGTTTGTAGGAGGAATGGCTCAGCCACCTCTGCATAAACATCGAGGGCCATGCAGCTGCAAAGGCATCTCCTGCAGGAGGACCTAACTGAGGACTGAGAGACCAAGGATTACTAATGCAGACAATGTCAGCCAATTGGGAACTGCTGTTCTTGGGACCAATGGGGCACGGGTGGAGGGCATTAAAGGAGTGTGCAGCAGTTCAGATGAGCTTGCTGCTGAAGTCTCAGTCTCTGTAGTTGATTCTGTGCCACCTCACTTCCAACCCCCAAGGGCAGGTAAGGGCAGGCAACGGGCGGTCCAGGGCACAGACAACAATTGTTTGTATATATGTTCACATGTGTATGTGTGTGCATGGCTGCAAGCCATGGTATGCTGATGGAGGTCAGAGTCAATGATGAGTTGGTTCTCTTCTTCCATCTTTATGTGGATTCCAAGGACTGAACTCAGGCCCCCACACTTGCACCTTTACCTGTAGATATCTTACTAGCCCCTACCTTATTACCTTTTAAGACAACCTCTCTCATTGAACTTGAAACTCCCTGTTTTAGCTAGAGTAGCTGGCCAGAAAGCCCTGGAGATACTCCTGTCTCCACATCCACAGGACTGAGACTGCAGGCAGGTGCAACCTTACCATGCCCTTTTAATGTGCGTGCTGGAAATCCCAAGTCTTCACACTTGCCACACAAGTACTTTACAACTGGAACCACTTCCCCAGGGTAAAGAATCTTAACTGTGGAGCAGGGTAAACTGATAGGAGTTTTTGGGTTATGGCAGGTCAATAGTTCCTTACCTCAGATTTAACTATTTCTTGCTTCCTGTACCCTATGACCGGTATTTCCCTAGCCCTATCTGGAACTTTCTTCTGATTCCTCTAAAATCTGTTGGCTGCCTTTTGGTCACACTTTTGCTGTATTTAATCTGGTATACAACTAGGGAATGAGACAATGAAAGCCTCACATGAAAATTTCAGGAGACTGGAAAAAAGAGGTCCCACATACAGACCAAGCACGCTAGGGGAGGGATTCTGTGGCCATCTTACTTCATACTCCACCATGCGCTTGTTGGCAAGGTCGGCCTTGTTCCCTGCCAAGGCAATGACAATGCTAGGGCTGGCTTGCCGCTGCAGTTCCTTTACCCATGTCTTTGCCCGGGCAAACGTTTCCTGGGAAAACATGAAAGAGAGAATGGGCTAGAATGAGTGCTAATCCACAATCACCACCTTCTCAGGCCCACAACTCTCCTTCTCCAGGTGCCCTTCCCTCTGGTATCATAGGTCTCCGACAATCCACATCCTCTGGCTTAGTGCCTGGAAGAATAGTTGGTACTTTTATCTAGCTATTTAAGAACCTGTTTCCTCTCCCCACCTAATTTAATATCTACGAAGCTCAGTGAACAGCTTTTTTAGCCCACTTACCTGATTAGTAATATCATAGACCACGATGGCAGCCTGGGCACCCCTGTAGTACATGGGGGCTAAACTGTGGTATCGCTCCTGCCCAGCAGTGTCCCAGATCTCAAACTTGACTGTTGTGTCATCTAGACACACGGACTGGGTGAGGAAGGCCGCTATGAAGGAGAAAATGAGCAAGTTGTAAATGGGACAATGGGTGGGACGATCCCACTCCCCTCCACTGTCACCTCTGCACATCCTAAGACCAGTTGCCACCAAGGCCCATCAGCTACAGGTTTAGTGTTCTCTGTTCATGTAAATATTGGAACAGGATCAAGATGGCTTCTGAATATTTTTGAGTACAGGCAGGAGGCTCAGGAGTTCAAGGTCATACTTATCTATTTAGCAAGTCTGAAGCCAGCCTGGGCCAAATGAAACCCTGGATTTATTTGTTCATTTATTCACTTAAGAGTCTCAGAGCTGGGTGGTGATGCGCACTCCTTTAATTCCAGCACTAGGGTGGCAGAGATAGGTGGAGCTCTTAAATTTGAGCATAGCCTGGTCTACATAGTGAGTTACAGGACAGCCAGAGCTACATAAAGAAACCCTATCTTATTAAAAAAAAAAAAAAAAAAAAAGAAGAAAGAATGAGGCAGTAAGTATCAGACAGAGTCATGTCAAAAAGTAGTAGTTGGAGGAGGGTCGAGAGTTGGTTCAGCAGTCAAGAGCACTTGTTGCTTTGGCAGAGTTTGATTCCAAGTACCTACGCGGTAGCTCACAATGTTATTCATCTTCCAGGGCCAGACACACACAGCGCACAAATATGCAAACAGAAAAAAATATTCATATACCCCAAAAAATAAACCTATAATCATAAAAATATATTCAAACAGACAAACAAAAAGAATTACAAGGAGCCAGGCATGGAGGTGTTATGTCTTTAACCCCAGCACTAGGGAGTTAGAGGCAGGTAGATCTCTGGAGAGATGGCTCAGTGGTTAAGAGTACTGGTTCTTACACAGGACCAAGCTTCAGTTGCCAGCACCTACATGACAGTTCACAACCATCTATCACTCCAAATCCAGGGATCTGATGTCCTTTGCAAGCACCAGGCACACATATGGTACACATACACACATGCAGGCAAAACACTCACACACACACACTAGAAATAAACCTTTCTAAAAAGCTGAATAAGGCCTGAAGAGATGGCACAGAGGTTAGGAGCACTGGCCGCTCTACCATAGGACCTGGGCTCAATTCCCAATCCCTCCATGGCAGCTTACACATAACTGTCTGTAACTCCAGTTCCAGGGGATCCAACATGCTTACACAATCAAAACACATAAAAATATAAACTATTTATAAAAAGTTAAATAAGTAATAAAACTTTTTCTTTTTTTTTTGGTTTTTCGAGATACAGTTTCTCTGTATAGTCTTGACTGTCCTGGAACTCGCTCTGTAGACCAGGCTGGCCTCGAACTCATAAATCCGACTGCCTCTGCCTCCCAAGTGCTAGGATTAAAGGCGTGCGCCACCACCACCCGGCAAAACCAGTAACTTTTAATTTTCAGGGCCCAACACACCTGTACTTCTAGCACTTGATAGGTAGAGGGGGGAGGATCAGAAAGACAAGGTCATTCTTGCTATACCAGTCTGGGCTACCTGAGTCCCCATCTCAAGCAAACAAACCCCACAGGATTTTAAAACCTGATGGCAGGTACTAGGATAACACACTTCCAAGGTGCACATGTGGAGATCAAGAGAACGGTGCTGTGGAACTGGTTCTCTCCTTCCACCTTTATATGGTGTCTAGGGACCGAACTCCTCAGGTCTTCAGGTTAGCACAGCAAACACCTTTACTTCTAAGCTATCTTGTTGACTCATATTTTTTTCCAGTAAAAATGATAATTTAAAAAAAAAAAGACCATGTATTTGTATGCCTATGAATGGATATATGCATGTGAATGCAGACACCTATAGAAGCCAGAAGAGGTGTGAGATCCCCTAGTTTGTCTTCTAGGATTATAGTAGTTTTGAGCTTCCCACCTTATATGGACACTAGGAATTCAGGTCCTCTAAAAGAAGAGCAAACAGCCTTAATCACTGAGTCATCTCTCCAGCTAGCACACCCAGGAAAATTGTTAGCAAAGGCTAACAATTAATAACACAGACTTAAGCGAGATTAAGTAAAAGTGATGCTGTATGCTGGGTAGCGGTGCTGGCCCAAACCTTTAACCCAGCACTCCAGGAGGCAGATGCAGGTTGATCTCTGTGAGTTCAAGCCTAGCTTAGGCTACACAGTGAATTCTAGGACAGCCAAGGCTACACAGAGAAACCCTATCTTGGGGGAAAAAGAGTGGAATATTTTTTAGAAGGGTTCTAATATAGACTTAAGCAAGGTTATTAAGTGAGTGGTACTTACTTAAGAGCAGCTGCGCACTAAGGGTGGGTGTGAGATTCACTGGATTACATATTTGATTATGAATCACTGCTCCAAAACAACAAAATTTTGGTGGGATAGTACTGGGGACTGAACATGAGGCCTTTTGCATACTAAACAAGTATTCTATTCACTGAGCTATATTCCTAGTCCTTTTTTGTTTAGTCAGGATCTGGTTTGTAATGGAGACTAATCCGGAACTCACTCTGAGCACATATAAGCTTTGAACCTGGATCCTCATGCCTTCAACTACCAAGTATCTAAGATTACAGGCCTGTGTCAATGGGCCTGAACATCTTGTTGTTAAAATTTTCATTTTAATTAAGTATATATTTGTTTTAAAAATATTTATATTATTATTTTTTAAATTACAAGTGCTAGTAAGGCCAAAGGTGTCAGATTTCCCCAGAGCTGGAGTCACAGGTAGTTGTGAGTCACCTGAGGTTTGCGCAGAACCAAACTTGGGTGTGTGTGTCTATATGTGCCCCTACAAGACCAGTACATGTTTTTTAACTTCCAGTCATCTCTCCAGTTCCTGAGTGTCAGCCTTGGACTGACCCAGAACTTGAAGCAGTCCCCCCTGCCTTTGCTTCCATAGTGTTCGCATGTTCAGAAAGAACCACATTTCCCTGTTCTTTTTTTTTTCCCCCAAAACAGGGTTTCTCTGTTACCTCTGTTACCATTCTATAGACCAGGCTGATATCTACCCCCCCCCACTCCCGCCTCCAGAGTTCTGGGATTAAAGGCATGATCACCATGCTTGGCCCAATTTTGCTTTTTAATTGTGACAGGGCCTCACATAGGCCAGGCTGGCCTCAAACTCTATATTGTTAAGAATGGCCTTGAATGCCAAATCTTCCTGCATTTTCCATTTCTGGGGTTAAAAACCCATCCTGAGAGCCAGTTCTAAAATCAAGTCCCAGATGTTCCTTTCAAGCCTTACTCAGTGCTGAACCTTCCTACTAAAGCACTCACCTCCAATGGTACTTTCCTGGTACTCATGGAACTGTCCTTTGACAAAACGTAACACCAGGCTAGACTTCCCCACTGCAGATTCTCCCAGTAGGACCAATTTGAACTGGCATATTTTGCTGGCCTGGGGCTGCCCATTGGGCCTGGCTGTACTTCTGCTAGTCATAGCCAGGTTATCAAAGAAGGAGAAGGTAGAGGGAGGGGAATGCCACAAAGCGGCAAAGGGGGGAGGGGAAGGGGAGGGACTTCCAGGCCTCAACAGTCCTGTAAGGAAAAAAATAGATGAAATTAGACACAGTTCCACTGAAACTGCATTTTTTTTAAAAAAACAAAACATTTTTTGTTTGTTTTGTTTTATGAGATAGTCTAAAAACTTTGGTATATAGTCCAGGTTGGCTTAAAACCTGTGACAATTTTCCTGCCTCAGCTTCCCAAGTGCTAGGATCAGAGGCAAGAACCACCAAACTCAATAAGGTTTCTAGATAGCTCAGAGTGACTTGAACATCTGATCCTTCTGCCTTCACACACTCCCACTGAAGTGCTAGACCTGCAGGCCCACATGCGCCTTATGCCAAGTTTATTCTAGTTTTCTGAGACAGCGTCTCATCACATAGTAGTGGCTGGCCTGGAACTCACCATGTAGACTAGGCTAGCCTTGAAATTACTGTGATCTCCCTGCCTCTGAGCGCTGTGGTTACAGGTGTGCACAATCACTTTTTAGAACAAGAACAGATCTCATTTCCTTGTTTCTAAAACTTGGCTCTGGTAATTAATTATACAACATTGAAAGGTTACTCGAACTTCTGATAAGATCCTACATAGCTAACCTTCAGTAAGGGTGGTAGACAGCAAAATAAGAACTGCTTCTGGGCAAGTGAGGTGATGTGTATCTGCAGTCCCAGCATTCAAGAGACTGAGGCAGGAGGATCCAACATTAGCTTAAGTCCCACCCTGCGTACTCCCCCTAATCACCTCTACACACAAAGAACTGCATCTGCAATAAAGATTGTTCTGCCAGAGTGTGACTAGCAAGGGAGCTGAAACGGAGATGGAAAAGGAGTCTTTAATCCCCACCAGGTCTTCACAGTTTTCCCCTAAGCCACAGCAAACCTTAGTCGGCCTGTCCAACCACAGGTACTCAGAGTGCAACTGGTGTTTTGTTGTTTTTTCCTCCTCCTCTTACTGATTGACTGATTGCTTGATTGGATAGTTCTGAGGATTTTCACAAGCTAGGCAGGCGAGTAGTTTACTACTGAGCCCTTAGTTTTCTTAGATAAGGTCTCGTTACATAGTTAGCTTGATGCTTAATATGTAGCCTAGGCTGGCCTCCATCCGATAAAATTTCAGGTGCAGAGCAACATACCTTGATTTTTTTCCCCTGGTGTCTTGATGCTATCTCATATTTATATTTAACATTTACATATATTAATTATTACCATATCCCTGTAAAGACTCATATCACCCAAGATATGAAAAAAGAAATAGAAATGAAGGTGAGGGTAAAAAGGATCAGCAGAGGATTGAAACAGAGTAATCACGGGACTCACAGATGGCTGTGCCCTATGCGCTACACCAACAGTCCTAATAGTCCTGACTTATGGGATCATTAAGTTTATGTGTGTGGATGTCAGAAGACAATTGCATGAGTTCGTTCTCTTACTCCTACTACATGGGCTCCAGAGATTGTCAGTGCCCAGTCCTGGACAAGTATCTTTATCTGCTGAGCCATCTTGCTGCCTTCCCACTACTGTTCTGAAGACTCATGCTCTGGCTGGGTGTGATGTTGGACACTCAGGAGGCAGACACGGACTCTCTTGAGTTTGAGACCAGGCTGGTCTATACGGCAAGTTCCAAACTAGTCTGGCTCTGACATGTCTATGTGTGTACATCTACACACACCACACACAATTGTCCAAGAAATCTGAAAACTATTACTGCAAATCAGAATTAATTTGCTCCTTAACCAACTGTGCAGTCTCTCTCAAACTGTGGGCTGTACAGCAATAATGATCTTGAAATCAGAGGGTGGAGTGAAGCTGTCTCCGGCCAGGCTACAGCTGTCAGAGCTACTGAAACACTTTGAGATGCTTAGGTGGGAACTTAATGTAGAGCATCCCAAGGGCCAGAAGAGCCCTCAGCCCTGCTACTAAAATTATAGAGCGATGTAGCTGTAGCCCAAGCTGCCCTGCCTCAGGCTCCGAAGTGCTGACGCAGGTCTTCAGCATTCCTGGCTGATTTTTTTAAACTGAGTCAACAATGGGCAAATGATCCCCTTAAACTTTAAAAAAAATAAATAACAGTGATCTGGCTGTAACCTCGAGGGCCGATTTGGCTGTGGCTGGCTAGCTGGGTGTCACCTTCCTTCTACACACTTAAAGGTTTGTCCCTTCTAAAGGACAACCTTCCTGGAGAGAGCATTCTTCTTCAGTCAAGGGTATAGCTGCCTGCTAGAGCCTCCCAACAGGCTCTCAAGGGCTCAGAGGCAAGGAAGCAAAACAGAGCGCAGCAGCAGGTGCCACAGCACCGCCTTCAAACCTGCGGCCAAAAGATTGAACTCCTAAAGAGCAGCTGAGCTGGGCCCACGGGCCAGGCAGGTAAGCACAGCACTTAGGACCGGTGGCAGAGGACTGCAGAGAGTTCAAGGCCAACTTGGTGAGTGAGAAAACCTATCTAAACAAGCAAACAAAGCTGAGTGTGGTGATGCCTATCTTCAATCTCAACACCCGGGGCAGAGCAAGAGATTCATCACGAAGTTATAAAGGCAGGGTGTGAAGGCATGCACCTTAATTCTAGCACTGGCGAGGGTATTTGAGAGGCCAGGGCCAGCAAAGGCTACATAGTGAGACCGTGTCTGGAAAGACAAGAATTGACAGTAAACCTGGTCTACTGAGTTCTCGCTCAGCCAAGATTATACTGCAAGACCAAAAGGAAAGAGCAGCCTCGCAGACAGGAGCAGCTTAGGAAACACCGCTAACTTGGGAGGACTGAGGTCTGTCCATACGTCAGCCCACTGGGGAGGGACACAGGAGGATGTTCTCTAAGCACCACTACAAAGTCTGAATAACAGGAAAGGTTTGTTAGCCTGCCTGTCCCAACCAGAGGAAGACTGCATTCCTCAGGCACCCATAACCTGCTTCAACTCAGTACACCACGTCTATGTAAAACTTCTAGAGGTCTATCATGTCAGTAAACAGGGTTCCCAGTACATGGCCACCACACTGACCCGTCTGAAATGTCAGTCCTGTAAGGTCACTCAGTCGGCTAAGAACCAATCCATATGTCAAATACTCCATTTCTACTTTACAGGTGAGAAAACCGAGGCTCATAAAATCAGCCACCTTGTCCGGCAGTCAGTACGGCCAGCTGCACAGTATCTCTGCCCATTTATGTCACCACGCTTGCTTCCCCTCCCCTCCTCCCTCCCGCCCCTGTGGCTGTGTATCCTCGGTTGGTCTTCAACTCAAACTCCGTTTGCTTTTGCCTTCTGTGTGCTGGGATTACAGACATGCATCACCTCACTTGGCCTCCCTACACTGTATTTCGTTTTAAACATTTTTGGGGACAAGATAGTCTTACACTTGTGGTGATCCTCTGTTTTAGCTGCTCAGATGCTGGGATTATAGATGTAAGTCACCAACCACACCCAGCTCTACTGAGCTTTCTTGTTGCTGAAGACAAGGTTTCTCTGTGCAGCCTTGGCTGGCCTGGAAATCATATTGTAGACCAGGCTGGCTTCAAACTCAGATCTGCCTGCCTCTGCCTCCTGAGTGCTGGGATTAAAGGCACTGACACAGCAGCTCTTACTGTACTTGTGTGCAAGTATGCTTATGATGGCCAGAGGGTGTGGAGATGTTTCTCCAGCATTGTCCATTTGATTTTCTGAAACAGGGTCTCCTGTTTCATAATTGGCTTACCAATTATGCTAGGTTGGAAGGATGCCAGTGAGCCTCAGAAATCTGTTTTTCTCTACACCTTCCAGACCTGGGATTACAAGTATGTGCCATGTTTTTTTCCCCCTCACATGGGTTTTAGGGATCAAAATCCGGTCTTCAAAAGCATGCTTCCCACTGAGACATCTCCCCAGCCCCTCCACTATACTTCTCAAAGAATCAGAAGTGTTTAACTTTGGTGAGGACGCCAAAGTACAAATCTGAGTGCACACCAGATAGAGCTCCTGTCTCCGCTCAGCTTCGGTTAAGGACTTGCTTTGGAACCGGAGGCTTTCCTAACTGAAAAACTTAGGAAAGCAGGCCTTCCTAGGAGCTACTCTCATACTGTTCCAACAGGACTACCATTACTCCTCTGTAGCAGGCCTTAAATAAGCCCTGCCTGGTTAGTTGGCAAAAGGGAAACTGTGGCAATTTGTAGGACTTGGTGAGTTTTGGAGCTAATGTGAGATTTACTAAAAATTACTAAGATTTCTGTACCTTCGTTTCCTTTCCAACTTGGTTTAGACCCGAGTCACTGAACTGAGAGTGGCACCACTTAGCTAGGCTCTTTAACTGCGGATTCAACGTTATCCAGTGAGTCACTGGCTTAAGAGTTCCACCTCCTCCCTGCTCCCCCTTGTTTCTCCAAAAGGTAAAAAGCATGCTTATCACTTATCAGCATGGCGGTGCTAACTCCCTATTATTGACTTGGGAAAGATTAGAATACCTTCCTTAATTTGTCCACCTAGAAATTCCCAAACTTATAGGGTTGAGTATAAATGTCACCTGTGAAACTACATAATTATCTTCTTACTATAGTAAAATTCATCATTGCTCTAGACTCCCCCCAACAACTAATTGAGTCCAAGACTGAAGGCTCAGAGAGATGGGTCTACAAAGTGAGTTCCAGGACAGCCAGGGCTACACAGACAAACCCTGTGTCAACAAAACATAACAAAACATAAAAAACAAAAACCGTTTGTCTTCTGTGTATATGTGCACATATGTGTACTTGAATGCCACAGGATATTTGTGGAGGTCAGAGGTCAGTCTCTGGAAGTTGGCTTTCTCCTACCACAACGTGGGCTCTGGGAATCAAACACTCATCAAGCTTTCAAATACCTTTCTTTACCTGTAGAGTTAGTTATCTGCCCAGCCAGCAACATGGCATTTCTCTCATGTATTTACCACACTGCTAAACCTTCTCAAAAAGTGGGATTTTAAAAAACTTATGTAATTATAAACCTTCAGAGAAGTCGGAGTTGTTCATTAAGGGTTCCTGAAGTCCTTCCCAACCTACTCTTCCCTGGATAGATCTCAGTTCAGTTTAGGGAGCTCTTGACAGGTTTTAGAACAGTTCTCTTCCGACAGAGGGACCCCACCCACATGGTCCTGTTGTAATTGACATGGGCCAACTGCTCTTCCGGTCACCGTTACGTCTCACATGGCCTAATCACACATGGCCTAATCACACCGTCTCTGTAACCCTGAGGCAACTCCTAGTGCCTAAAACAAACCTGTTTGAGGTTTTAGCAGGTTTTTGTTTGTTTGTTTGATTGATTGTTTTCCGAGACAGGGCTTCTCTGTGTAATAGCTTTGGCTGTCCTGGAATTCTCTTTGTAGTCCAGGCTGGCCTCAAATTCACAGAAATTAGACTGCCTCCTGAGTGCTGGAATTAAAGGCGTGCACCACTACACCTGGCAAGCAGTTTTTTAAAAAAGCTTTAGGTCATTATCCCCAGCCTTGAGAAACAAGTTTAGAAATAAAGGTCACACACCAGCAGACAGTCAGGTATCCACAACCCCTGAAAGAAAGGTCCACTGTAGCCCAGAAACCTGTACTTTCCCCACCTGGGTGACTCCTTATCAATTCAGTTACTGTTCAGTGAATGACTAAGTCTTTCCTGAAACCTTCTTGGGAAGTAAGAGTATATTGTGTATGGTTTTGTGGCATCCTTCCTCTGAGGGCCACTGCATTTCCTTACTTGAAGCTCACTGTTTCACACTTTAGTTTCACTTGGCTTCACACATGCTAGGCAAGCTGTGCCACTGAACCCCTTCCCCCGCCCCCCTGAACTGTCTCAGGGTTAGGAAGAAGGTGTCTGTGGTTTCTCCTGCCCTATACATGGCTCCTTCTCAGAAGCCAAATAGATTAACACACACAGACAAGCAAACCACAAAGGAATAATTCTTGCACTAAAGTGAAGTAAGAGAAGATACAGGGTATGATTTTTAAGGGCAATAAGAAAGCCCTCTTCTCCCAGGACACTATTGTAACTCTAGGCCTATGTTTGAAAGTGGACATTGCTAAGCCTCTATAACTCCCTAAATATGCAGAAGCCTTTGGTAAATTTGGGAAATAGTATTTTAAGTCACTATGAATATTTTGCAGCTTAAATTTTAGCAATTCCAGATACAACCTCTACTTTCATTCTCTTTGTGCTTAGGATCTGGTAAATGCTAATCATATATTCTACCACTAGGCTACAATCCTAGACCCTAGATTCAAAAAAAAAAAAAAATCTTTTGGCCAGTAGTGATAGCGTTTGGGATAGTGTCTGATATGTAGCTTAGCCTGGCCTTGAACTCTGTTCCTTCAGCCTCCTGAATGCTGGAATCAAAGGCGAATACCACCATGCCCAGCTTCCAGATCCTTTCTTGAAAGAAGGTTTTAAGGAGAAGATAGGAAGAGCAAAACAAACAAGAAAACAAAAAGAAAACTCACAAAGGGACTCGGAATAGGACAGGATATGATCAAGGTTTAAAGACGGCAAAGATCACAGAGGGTGCGCGTGGGTGCACACACACACACACACACACACGTACCAGTAGTCTTCTCCAGGACTGGCTGTGTAGGTGAGAAAGCTGGGGGGAGGGGCAGAACTGAGGTTTTCGCTGGACACCGTGCAATGAACATATCAGAGGGCTTCAAAAAGTCAAAAAAGTCAAGTTCAAAATATGGGAATTTCTTGGGTCACTATACCAAGTCAGGCACAAGACCCTCTTCTGGAACCAACACCATCTAATCTCCCTGAGATAAGAGACAGTCAAGTACTGTGAAAATTTGAACAAAGGTGGGGTTTCTGATTCTTCACTCTAGTAGAGATGCTAACAACTATCCTAAACAAAGCTGTTTCCCTTAATGTTTCTTTCTTGCCCATAAAAGAGCTTTGCTCATGCATTTGGGCAGTTTCTAGGCTACCCAGTGCACGATTGTGTGAGTATATACTGAATAAGGCAACCGATAGCTCAAAGGACAGCTCTGTGTTTGTTCTGAATTTGATAGAAGACAAGATGAGTGGCAAAAAGGAACACAATAAATAACAAGAGTATCATCCAAGAGAGTGCCGTGGAGAGAATGAGAACAGCACTTAGGAGCACATGAGAAAACCTGTCTTTGCTTGGTTTTTTTTTTTTCATGTGCTCACTAAATGATGGTCTCACTCTTTCCATAGTATTCTCCTCTGTCCTAAATGAAATAAGCTACGTGTAGAAGGACTCAGATTTTATATATTTCTGTACAGCTTAAACACTTTAATATATGTATGGATTACTTTGGTAATTAAGAAATGTAGTGATACAAGTTATGGAGATGGCTTGGCGGCAAGTTAAGAGCACTTAGTGTAAGAGACCTGTGCTCAGTTTCCAACACCCACATGGCAGCTCATAATTGTCCTTAACTCCAGTTCCGGGGGATGTAATACCTTTTCTGATCTCTGAGGGGTCCTGCATGCATGTGGTACATAACATACACTATGTGGTAAGAAAAATAAATACATACAGTGATAAATAGCATTAGTATATAAGGAAAGAAGAGGTAGGACCCTAAGGGAGAAACCAATAGGGTCCAATCTATAGAAAATTTGACAGGTCAGCAAATCCCTCCCTCTATATGTGTATATGTTTGTATGTATATACACACACACACACACACTACAATTTAAAGACATGTTCACTCTCTATAATTCGTCTTTCTAAATATCTCAGGGTTTGACCTAAATAGCTAATCTCACCAAAAAAAAAAAAAAAGCTTCTGAATAAGTGGACAAAGAAGAAAGGATGATACCAACATTCTGGTAGCTAACTTCTCAACTCTTCCCCAAATCCCTTCAGGGGATATCACCTCACAGTTCCTGGTGTGGAGACTTCCATTGACTGTCTAGGAAATGCCCAAGTGCAAGTCTCACAGAAATTTCAATAAACATGGTCCATTTTTTTTTTAATGGCTGGGGATTGCTTTGCCCCTTTCCATGCAGAAGACAGAGTTCCTCAATTCTAAGTAAAAGTTAAGAGTAGTCACCACGGACCACATTATGAAGTGGGAAAGATTGAGCAAAGCACTCCCAAATTTTCTTAGTTCTTTCACGGTACGTGAAATAGGAAAAGCAACGAATCCAGTAACAAACCTAAAGGAAAGAGGAGTGCAGTCAAGACCAGCTATGAGGTCAGGGTTAAACTAAAGTGTAAGGGGGAGGGGGCTGAACTTGGAGCTGCCAGGAGCCTCCCATGCAATACATAATTTTTCACGTTTGTCTTCATTCCCTACTCCTGACGGACATATCTATCCCAAAACTTCAAATCACCACACCCAAGCACTAAAGGAATAAACGAGTAAGGAAACTTCCAAGATGCAGAGCCTCCCCTCAACCATCATTCCAGAAGTTCCCATAACTGACACCAGGCCCTGTTTCTACTTCCTTCTACTTTGGTTTTCTAGATCAGCAATACATTCTTCATTTACTTCACTGAGACCAAATCCCTCCCGGCAACACCAGCGTAGCCCTAGTTCCCCTTTCAACAGTCACTTTCCCTGAAAAGAATGCCTCTCGCTCGTCACCCGGCGAAGAGCCCCGACAGCGGACGTCTCTAGAGACCCAGCCTCCGCTACCCTCGGGGCTGGGCGTAGCACTGTCCCCTCCACACCTCCTGCCAAATGGGCTGGCTTCCCCTCCCTCGCTGCCTGGTCTCCGACCCCAGCTCCTCCCTCCTCACCGCGGTGCTCAGAGACCCGAGGCCGGCCCTGGTCCTCACCGGCTCCGGGTCCCCGCGCCCGGCCCCCCCGAGCGGCCACAGCCAGAACCCAGCCGCCTCCCAACTAGAGGCTCGGCTCCCAGCCCTGCCGATCACCTCCTCGGCGCCCACTAGGCCTGCGGGACAGTCCCTTCTGCCCTCTCCAGGAGGCCTTGGAGCCCTGGCGTCGGCCCGACCCGCCTCTGCCGCGGGCCAGGCTGCGCTCCTCTCGGGACCTCCGCCTCTACCCCTGTGGGCTCCATCAGCTCGGTACCTGGGGCTCCGTCTCCCCCGTCGGGCCCAAGCCTGTGTGGAACAGACAAACAGCTGCGGCTCAACCAAACTCCTGCCCCCTTCACCGCCTCCTCCTCCTCACCCGGGCGGGGGCTCCAGCCAATCGCAAGATCACCCGCCTACCGTGGTGGGTGGGCTAAGTGGGCGTTCACCCGCCAATCCTCTGGAAAAAAGCGGGCTTTGAGGGATTATCACCAATTAGCACAAGCGAGAGCCTGGACTGGCGAGGCCGCAGGCCAATACCGAAACGAGAAGCCTTGAAGATTGACGGGATAAGTACCCATTAAAGAGAGAGATCCTGAGAAAGGGGGCAGTGCATCACTGACAGACATGTGCGTCAGCCAATAGAACCTCGACACCCGTGACACCCCTCCCCCGCCTTTTGACTCGTAAACATCTAATCAGGTGAGTGAAGAAGGCGGGTCAAAAGGAAATTTTAACCAGTACTGGGAAATTTCCGAACTTGACAGGCAGGCAAGGCTAGCGCGAAAGAAGCCCTAGAATGGCTTTTGCTCGGGTGTGGTGTGGCAATCTTAATCCCAGCACAGTGGATTGGGGTGGAGGCAGTTCTAGGTCATCCTCCTCTACTAGTGAATCTGAGGCTAGCCCGGGCTCCTCAGTATAGGGAGAAGGTGGGTAGGAAGCTGGGCTTAGTAGCCCACATGTTTAATCCGAGCAATCAGGAGGATCTCCATGAGTTCCATGCCAGCCTGGTCTACAAAGCGAGTTCCAAGCTACATAGTCAAAATAATAAACAAACAAACCAGCATTAACCTTCTCTTCTCCCCTCAGCCTGGATTACTCTGGTGCTCCGCTTTCTCTGTCAAATTAAGAAAGTCCTGAAACCAGGGAATTAAAGAACTTTATCTTGTAAATTCCTTTTTTTCCCCCCCAGAGCTGAGGACCGAACCCAGGGCCTTGTTCTTGCTAGGCAAATGCTCTACCCCTGAGCTAAATCCCCAAACCCTTGTAAATTCTTTTTAATGGAGCATTAGAGAACAGTAGTTTTTGTGTAAATTGCCTAATTTTTTGATGGTATAAAACCATGACAACGGGAGCTGGAGAGATGGCTCAGTGGTTAAGAGCATTGACTGCTCTTCCAGAGGTCCTGAATTCAACAGTGTACTCATTTAAATAAAAACAAATACATCTTTAAGAAAATAAAAAATTAAAAAAACAAAACCATGACAACAGAAAGTGGTAGTCTGAAGACACTTCAGCCTCCTAAATTTTCACATTATTGATATTTTCTCAATTGTTTGTAAATGTGAAAAAAAAAACACGTAGACAACTTTGTGGAGGATTTTTTTTTTTTTTTTGCCGTACTGAGGACTGAACCTAGGGCCTAGAGACAGGCTAGAGAGGCACATACCATTCCTGCAGAAGACCCAAGGCCGTCCGTTCACAGTACCACACTATGTTGCTCACAGCTGCCTGCAACTCTAGGAGAGATGCAACGCCCTCTCCTGGTCTCTGCAGGCACTTGAGACTCACGTGTACACACTATTTCAAAAGCACACCAAACAAACGAAACCCTGCACAAAATGACGAGAGCCTACTGCGAAATGGAGTGTTGAGATGAACGCCCCTGAAGCCCACTCGAGTCAAGTTGCTGATAAGAGAAAAAACTGAAACAGCGTCCTGTGTGCCCGTGTGAATAGGGAAAAGTAGGAAGGAAGCTTCTTCAGTTTCTCCATCCTTAGAAACGCCCCAGGACAGAGCATCAGGGAAAGGCCTGCACATAGAGATTAGGTGGACACACACTGCTTATTCACATGCAGAATTTCACCCACACCATTCTTTCAGTAAATAAATGAATGAATAAATAAATAAATAAATAAATAAATGGAGGATAATAAGTATGAATGAGACTCGCTTTACAGTTGAGAATATTTTCTTTTAATGAATTACAAACTAAATTACAAATAATATTAACAGAACACTGGAGGACAAGGGGTGGGAGAACAAAGTCACAAAAGAAATATTTTCTTTAAACAATTACAAGATGCCAAAGTGCACATGGCAACAAATCCATCCACACTGACAAAAAAAGAAAGAAAAAAAGAGAAAAAGAAGAAACAACAAAACCACTAAAATATCCAAACTACTCTAACTTGAAATATAAATATAATTGTTCACTCTTTTATAGAAAATTTCCCCCGATGACCTAACAAGGTCAAAGCCTTTAAAAAGTATCTAGCTTGTTTCCACTCCTAGGGAGTGAGGGTTGACTCTCAGAGGAGGACGGTAATAAAGGCCTCTGACAACTGAAGAACTGAACTTCCAAAAGGAGGGCTAGGAATCTGGCTCATTGGTGGTGCATTTGCTCAGTGAGGGCAAGGTCCTGGGTTCAGGCATCAGCACCAGAAAACAGTAAGGTTGCTAAAAAGAGAAATTCAAGTGTCTTTCACCTTGCCCTGTGAACCACGATGAACAGGCCAGAGTGAAGCGGCAGCCGTGTGCCCTCCTGGCTCTCCTTGCCTAGGGAAGGTAGACAGGGCATGGCAGGGAATCATTTCTTCTGCTTCTCCAACCAGGCCTCCTTGATTGCTAGGTGAGGCCAAATCCTAAAACTAAGGTACAAACGGCTTAGGTCTATTTTTTTAATCTAATTTATTAAAACGGTCCCCTCTTGCTTGGTTCTGAACTGTTCCAACTTAGGCCTCTGCTCATCAGTTCACAAAACAGTGGCAGCAGGAGTCTGGGGGAGTTTCCCTCAACATGGTAATTGTGAGACAGTCGTTTAAGATTGGGATGGCAAAACCTGACGCAGGAGGACTGTCAGTCTTGCTTTGAATACCAATCCTTCTCAGTAATGACCGGGAAGAGGGAGAGAAGCTGGTGGAAGCCGGGTTAAGTGCATCTAATTCCCCTTTCCACCTAATCCTTCCCTGCACCTCTGAATCCCCTGAACTGGCTGGCCAGTAGAAAAGGCGAGTGCTAAGACAGCCAGAAAATAGCAGAAGGCTGACCTGTGTCCAAAAGGCCCAGGGTCAGGTCAGACCACAGGTGAAGAGGGCTTTGGGAAGGACATCAGAGTCGAAGGTGGGGCACTGGCTTAGTCACATCCTGGAAGAAAGGGTGAGCCAGGGCTGCTTTGGCTGAAATCCGCTTGTTGGGGTCATAGTGCAGCATTTGCTGGAGAGAGAAATATATTCTGACTTCAGTGACAGCAGTCCAGACAGCAGGTATACTCAGAGACTAGGGAACCAGCACTCCTCTTACCCACTTCTCACTCCCCTCCTCCGCCTACAGATGAAGAGGGGCAGCAAAGGCTAAGGTACTTCTAACAGAGTTCAGGGACTTGGCTTCTCTTCATCCAGGGAAAGCTCCTCTCTGGGAAGCGGGAGAGGGCTTACAGGCATCTGTTCTGGGCACTTACCGATAACAAGCTCCGCCCATCTTCGTCCAGGGGAGGCACAACTTTGCTAAAATCTTGTCGAGCCCACTTGGGGAAACTTGGCTTATAATCAGGCATAGAAGTAACTCCCGGCCAGACCACCTCATCTGGGGTCCCCAGAGTCCGAAAGATCCGGAAGAGTTGGTCAATCTCAGAATCTCCAGGGAATAGGGCCCGGCGGGTCACCTAAAAATGGGGAAAGAGGAAAACCAAGGCCCACACTGACGTCAGTCCACATTACCCCTCGTACAAAGGAGGTTCCCATAGGCAGTGAAAGGTCAGCAGGGCCCATGACTCCCCTCCCCGGGGCTTATCATGGGGTCGGTCATACAGAGCTTGAGACAATGAAGTCCCTCATCTGTCTCCTCGCCCCTCCTTCCTTCCCCCAACCGTGGCTTCATAGATCCCCAAGGCTGGGTGGGGCTGGGAGGGGGTGAATGTCTGGGGTGCCACTGACACGTAGCAAAGGGATCCCAAGCCACTCACGGGGTATGGGGTAGACACTGCGGTCATCCCCCCTCCTTGTGATGCAGCCACTTCTAGATAGGAGCACAGCGGGCAGAGACTGTGTCTTCCATTTCTTCTGTGCTCCCCACAGCACTTAGCATGGTGCTGGGTACACACTAGGTGCTTAACAAATATTTTTTGATGAATTGAGAGAGGAATATGGGCAATTGTAAAGGTAATGGTGGATAAACTAACATTCTATATGTATATCTATATCTAGGCTAATGGTCTCCAAGCCCCCAGTTTCAACCCAAAGGACCATAAAAATATTACTGATCTGTCTACCCATTGTTGCATTAAATGGGATGGGAGCTCCAATATGAAGCAAGGCTTAAAGGATCAATGTGAAAAGCCAGAGCTACAAAAAACGGTGGGCGCGTTGGGTCAGTTGGACCTGTTTGCCTTTACTAAATCCCTTGTTTCTAAGTAGAGGTCTAGGGCTGGAGAGATGGCTCAACGGTTAAGAGCACCTACTGCTCTTCCAGAGATCCTGAGTTCAGATCCCAGCAACCACATGGTGGCTCACAACCATCCGTAATGAGATCTGATGCCCTCGTCTGGAGTGTCTGAAGACAGCTACAGTGTACTTACATATAATAAATAAGTAAATAAAAGAAAAAAGAAAATGATTTAAAGACAAAAAAAAGGGTCCAACCCTTGACACTGTGACATGACACAAAGTTCAAGCTCAAATACCATTAAATCAAATGTTAAAAAAGGCAGAGGCAGATAGATCTTTCAGTTTGAGGCCAGCCTGGTCTACGGAATAAGTTCCAGGACAGTCAGGCTACACAGAGAAACCTTGTCTTATGAAACAACCCCCCCCAAAAAAACAAAACAAACAAGCAAACAAACAAAAAACCCAAAGCAAAAACCAACAAACAACAAACAAAACCCAAACCAACCAAAAACAACAACAACAAAAAAACCCATACCACTAACAAAACAAAACCCACTCTGTTTTAAATAAGTTTATGATTTTGTGTTGAGACCAACATTCACAGCTATCATCGGAAGCACGTGGCCTGCGGGCCACCTGTTGTACTAAATGGAATTCATTCTTCCAAATATTTGAGGATTAAGGACGAAAAAAAACAGCTGAATGAGTAGAGCCAGCAGGGTGCCTCATGCCTGTCCCGTCAATCCCATGGGCATCGCACGGGCGAGATGGAAATGGTGGAAAGTGGAGCCCAAGCAGAAGTTCAGTAATACAAAGCTAGTCTGGGCTACATAGTGAGACTATCTCAAAACAGTGTAACAAAACCAAAACAAAATGGCTGAATGGGTACAGAGTGGATTGAGTTGAGTTCACTTCGAGGATAAGAGTTATAGATATATACATATATATACATATATATATGTGTGTGTGCATATATATATATGTATATATACATACACCAGATAACTAAATCTGTTTATGGACATTCCAAAATTGTAGTTGGTATCATCGGGGGAGCCACCTCTATAGTGGTGATACTTAAGAGAACCCTGTGATGAAAGGTCTGTGGTTCCAGGCCAAGAAAAGGGTTTTGCTCTTGGATGTGGGCATGGGTGGACTGCATGGAACCTGGCAAGCCTTCATACCATTTCAGCAAAGATGCAGCCCAGGCTCCAGATATCCACGGCTGTGGAGTAGTACTTGCAGCCCAGAAGAATTTCAGGTGCTCGGTACCACAGGGTCACCACCTGGGGAACAAGAAGACAACAGGGCTTACAAAGCAGGGAGGGTCACATATCTCAGTTCAACAAAACTCTGTTACCTTCCAGCTTCTTTCTAAAAGGGGTTTTATTATTATTTTTTTTTTATTTCAATAACGTGCACACATGCAAGTCTATGTAGGTTTCCATGCAGTGCCCTCAGAAGCCAGAAGAAAGTGTCTGATGCACTGGAGTTGGAGTTCAGGGTGATTGCAAACTGCCAGACATGGGCTCTGGGAACTGAACTCAGGTCATTTGCAAGATTTTACAATCCTAACTGTTGAGCCATCTGTCTATCCAGTCATGTAATTCTAAAACCTCAGATTTGGGACCTTCTTGGAAAATCTGAGATATTTAAACGATATAGCAACCAGTTTTCCTGGCCTAGTATCTAAGTCCAGGCAACCTTGTTGTACGAATTCAGTGTATGTCTTAAGACCCTTTGAGTTGGGCGGTGGTGGCGCACACCTTTAATCCCAGCACTTGGGAGGCAGAGGCAAGCAGATTTCTGAGTTTGAGGCCAGCCAAGGCTATTCTGAGAAACCATCTTGAAAAACAAAAAAATCAAAACCAAAAAAAAAAAAAGACCCTTCCTTTGGGTAAAAGTTGGATTGACAGCTCAACAGTTAAGAGGGCTTGTTCTTCAGAGGACCCAGATTCAATTCCCAGCACCCATATGGCAGCTCACTACAATCTGTAACCACAGTTCCAGGGTATCAGAGTATCAGACACTTTCTTTTGACTTCTGCGAGCACCAGGCAGGCGTGTGGTACAGATATACATGCAAGCAAAACACTCACACTTTACATAAATAAAGACCCTTGGGTTGTCAGAGATTCCATTTACCGAGGAACTCTTGCCCCAGAACTCTGATAGTTTCTGAATGCTGTTATGAACATTTCCTAAGACTCTTAAAGAAACCCATCAAGGGACTTACCTCATGAGTGTAAGTTCGGACAGGGACTCCAAAGGCTCTTGCTAGTCCAAAGTCTGCCAGCTTGATGGACCCCTCTGCATTGATAAGCAGGTTCTGGGGCTTAAGGTCTCGGTGCAGGACACGGTGAGAATGGCAGAATGCCAGGCCCTGGAGCAACTGGAACAGATAGCTCTGGCAAAGGAGAGAGGGAGGCTTGTTTCTCCATCACAATGAGCAGATACGACTTACTCTTTGCCCTCAAAATTCAATAAAACCTTAACTATATTAGATGAGAGAACTATACTGTATATATTTTTGGGGGGTTGTTTAATTCTTTAGATTTATCTATCTATTTATTTATTTATAGGGGGGCAGGGGCATGCTACAGCGCATGTGTGGAAGTCAGAGAACAACTTGCAGGAGTTCGTTTTCTTCTTGTGTGGGACCTGGGGATGGAATTCAGGCCATCAGGTCATCAGGCTCGGAGGCAGGCTCTTGTCAACCCTGCTTGTTTGTTTTTATGGCCTGGAACTTTGTAGCTTGGCTGCCCTTGTACTTACAGCCACCCTCCTGCCTCAGCCTCCCAAGTGTTAGGATTACAAGCACAAATCAACACACAT
Source organism: Tokudaia tokunoshimensis (assembly GCA_036184795.1). NCBI lineage: Eukaryota > Metazoa > Chordata > Mammalia > Rodentia > Muridae > Tokudaia > Tokudaia tokunoshimensis. Next base: position 51,171,001 of record BTHU01000007.1, read on the forward strand.
AAGTACAACATAACCACACATTTAATAACGATGTTTTTGTTTTTTTTTTTTTCAAGGTAGGGTTTCTCTGTGTAGCCCTGACTGTCCTAGAACTCATTCTGTAGACCAGGCTGGACTCACTCAGAAATCCGTCTGTCTCTGTCTCCCAAGTGCAGGGATTAAAGGTGTGCACCACCACCACCGGACTAATAAGGATGTCTTTCACTGAATTTTCAGCCTGCCAAGGATATAGACCAGATACTACTCCCCTTTTTTGCATCCCTTTCAATACTCTGTGGCTAGCACACTGAAGGTGTTGAACTGTGTGTTGATACATTCAAATTAGTTCCAGGAGTGAGCCCAGCTCAAAAACAGACAACAGAGACTCACTGGCTATTTTTCTGGCATCACAGGTAGAAGAATTTTTTCAAAGAACCCACCAACTGCCCTTAATATCCTTTATCAGTGTTATCTGATCTCCTTCCTGCCTGAGCCGCCTAGGTTGGCTCATAGGAGCTCAATTTTGATTCTTCTGTCCATCCTAGGGTTAATGGCTAATGAGCAGAAAAGGGGGGAGTGTTAAAGTCTGAAGTCTGAGAAAAAGCCAAAATGAATCATTACCAGACTGAATTACCTGCCTCTAGTTTTCCCTAAGCTATGTGGGCTGGCACTGAACAGGATTACCTTGATGAGGGGAAGAGGAATGCCCATGAGAGCAGAGGCATCCATAAATTTCTTGAGGTCCTGGTGCAGAAATTCAAAAACCAGATAAAGCTTATTTTCTGTGTGGATGACATCCAGCAGCCTGCAAGAGAAGGTCCAGGAAAACAGAGTTGAGGGAGAGAAATTCTGAGGCTAAGCAAGCAGAATTCATCTTGGCGATCATCTCTCAAGACTAGACTTACTTGACAATATTAGGGTGATTAAGTTCCTTAAGGAGAGAGATCTCTCGGATGGCAGTACTGGGTACACCTTCAGTCTCACTTGGAGAGGTTGGGAAAACAGAGACAAGAATACGGTTACAAACATCATTCTCTCAGGGATATACAACCCCCAAACCCCTTAGGAAGGCAGAAAGGGAAGGTGCTGTCAGAAGTCAATTCCTGGGTAGTTAGGGTGTGGCTTTTAGACGTATTTAAGGTCATTGTTTCCTCTTTTTTCCAGTGGAAGTTAGGAAGAGCCTCCAGGTGAATGAAAAGCAGAGGAAAGGTAATAGGGGAGGGGGGTGAGAGTAGCTCCCAGCCTCCCCAGAGGGCCAGTGAGTCTCAACTGCCATTCTTTTTGAAAGAGGGTGAGGGTTCTAAGTATGGTGCTGGAGCAGCGAGGAGAGCTCTTTATTTAGAAAGGAACTTTTCTCTGGTTACCACATAACCCAACTCCATGAACAGCCCTGGACCCTACCCCGGCTCGCACCCGCCCCCAACTTTCTCTTCCCAAGTCTCTCCGGCTTGCAGATTTGGGAGCTCACCGGGTGGAGCACGACAAGAAACTTTCCCCTGAATCCTAGCCCCGGACAGTCTCCTCCGGGAGAGCGTCCACCGTCCGCCAACCCACCGCTGGCTCCAGGAGTCCCTCCCCGCTACCTTCCGGTCCGGGGAGGCTACCCGCCTGTTGGGGAAGGGGGTTGGGAGGGGGACAGCCAAGAGGTCCCGGCAAAGGAGTTCCGGCTCCGGAGGCCACTCACGTGTCGAGCCGGATTTTCTTAAGCGCCACAACTTCTCCCGTCAACTTGTTTTTGGCTTTGTACACCACCCCGTACGTGCCCTCGCCAATCTTCTCCACCTTTTGGAAGTTCTCCATGGAGCGCTAGTGAGGCGGCTCAGGCCCCCGGGAGCGGGGCCCGGGAACCCTGACGAAAGCGGGCCCGACACTCGGAGCGGAGGACCTGGGGGCCCTGGTGAGCACTGCAGCCCCAGCTCGGGATGGAACTCAAGGAGAGCTCAGCCCTTGACAATTCGTCCAACTTGAAACAATGTTGCCGCCTCCCCCACTGCTCCAGACTGCCATCCGAGGCCCCGCCCCTCCTTCCCGCGTTTCCCTGGCCCCGCCTCCCACCCTTCCGATTGGTTCACGTCACGAGGGCGGACCGGACCCCCGCGCTCCCGCCTCAGAGGCCACGCCCTAGACGGGCGAGTGGTCGGGCTGCGCAGCACAACTTTCCCCCAGTTCCTGGTTTAGGCTCCGCAGGCCGGAACTGGTGATGTTTCTGGTCTACGGATTATCTTACCTTTCCCTCACAATTTTCACCAGCCCTTGGGTGAGATTAGATTCCACCTAGCCAAGAAAGTCTCTTTTAAAAATCAAAACCTGGGAATCTGTAAAAGAAAAAGAATATGTGTTTTATTTTAAATCATGTGTCTCTTTGCGCGTCTGTATGTAAGTTTTCACATAAGCGGCAGATTCCCCTGGAGCTGAGTGAGGTTCTAGGTGGTCGTGAGCCTGACTTGAGTGCTGGAGCTGAACTCTGGTCTTCTGCAAGAGCAGCTTGCGCTCTTAACAGCGGTGCTGTTTTCTCCAGCTCTCCCACCTGCTTTTTTGAAACATCTCATAATGCAGTCCTTGTTGGCTGGAATGCATTCAAAAGTCCAGGTTGTCTTCAAACTCACAGACATCCGTTTGGCTCGGTCTTCTGTGTGCTGCCGTGTGGGGCATGAAATCGGGACCCTCTCCACTCTCTCTGTCTCTCTGTCTTTCTGTCTCTGTCTCTGTCTCTCTCTCTCTCTCTCTCTCTCTCTCTCTCTCTCTCTCTCACACACACACACACACACACACACACACACACACACACACACACACACTCCCTCCCTCCTCTTTCTTTTTCGTTTTCCGAGACAAGGTTTCTCTGTGTAATCTTGGCTGTCCTGAAACTCGCTCTGTAGGCCAGTCTGGAAAATCGGGACTCTTATTGTAAGGGATTCTTTGGCCAGATAACAGAGTCGTCTCTCAGCCTTGCTTAATACTGTCTGTCTGTTTCAGGGTTCATTGGCTGCTTGTGTTGTTTTACTGCTGGCAATCTACACTCCCAGCCCCTCTGGCTGCTTTCCGATAAAGGTGCTGTTTCTGTCTTAAGGTTTGACTCAATTCTCTTCACTCTTGTCTTGCTGAATTGTGGCTATGAAGTATGTGAATTGCGGCTGCCCATCAGTGAACTCTTTCCAGAATGATAAGTGTGTGTGTCAGTGAATGTGACCCAGTGAAACCAGTAACTGTCATTGAGCGGTGGGATGAAATCAGTTCTGGCCCTGTCCTTCTTCCCAAGTTTCCCCTCCTCTGGAAGGAGAGGAGGAAGGCCTATGCAAATAAGTGTCCTTTCCTATAAAGGGGCTCATTCCCACCCCCTGGTACCTTTGGCTGCAGAAAAAGGACCAGTATGGGTGTCCAGAGAAGGAGCCTCCTTCCTGTTCTTGTACTGAGTGCTCTGCTGGCTATGGAGACCATAGAAGGTGAGTGTGTGTGTGTGTGTGTGTGTGTGTGTGTGTGTGTGTGTGTGTATGTGGTCAGGAACAAGTGCTATTAGCAATTGAACACCTGCTCTGGGTTTCCCCCTTCTAACCAGACAAGTCAAAATAATTCAAGCTTGTCCTATTTGATTTAGTGAGGATATAGTTTTGTTTGTTTTTTATTTGTTCAAGACAAGGTCCAGTGTAGCTCAGGCTAGCCTCAGATTCACTATGTATCCAAGGATGTACTCAAACTCCTGATCCTCATGTTTCTAGCTCCTAAGTACGGGGATGACAGACTTAAACTGTTGTGCCCAGCTTGAGATGTGAAATTTAGGATCGAGCATAGAAGTATTCCTATCTGATGCAAGGGGCAGAAGGCACGGTACTGATTCGGAGGCTTCCTAGAGCCTCAAACGGGCTCCGAGGAGGTGACATGAGGGAGGGATCCTTTGGTAATATCTTAAGTGCTTGTGGTAGGAGATGTAAAGTAGAGAGAAAAAGAATAGGGTATGCAGTAAAGCTAAACTGATAGATCACCCCTGCATCCGGGGTGGGGACGGATGAATACAGCCCGGGCCTTATGTTCCAGCCCTGGGAGAGGTCTCAGAAGGGTCTCAGCTGAGCATCACATGAAAGGACTCTGGGGGATTGAGGCCTCCTCGTGACCGGAGCAAGGGGAGGGAGTTAAGGGTGGTGAGAGGGTCTGGAATGTCCTGTGCTGCTGAGGAGGGAGAGTGGGCAGTCAAAAAGAATGGTGCATCTTATGACTGTTCTTGATGCAATGGTTGAGCATAAAGCAACACCCAGCAGAACCCTGGGCCTCCCGTGGGCGTTAGAATTGGGTTAAGGACAGTTAATCTCTGTGCTGCAATTATATGTATATGCATATGTATATGTATTTGTATGTATGTGTAAGTATATGTGTATGTATATGTGTATGTGTATATATATATATATATATATATATATATATATATATATGTGTGTGTGTATGATCACAGCCTCCTTTTAACTATTTGGATCCCTGGTCTCACAAACTTCTACAAAGTTCCTTAATCTGCCTTCTTCACTTGTACTGTAATTTCCAGGCTTTTTTTTTTTTTTTTCTTTTCATTCCTTTTCTGAGATGGAGTTCCTTAACGTGGTTTGCAGATGTTCTGTTCATACCCACACGTCTGAGGCTCTTAAGATACTGTGCTTACATTTCAAACACTGACTTTAGTTTTTGCTTTTTGTTTTTTGTTTGTTTGTTTTCCCACCCTGTGAGTCTGGGGAACAAACTCAGGTTGTCAGGCTGGACAGAAAGCATCTTTACCCCATAAACCATCTCACTCGCCCGAGATTTTCTTCTGAATACGTATTTTAGACAAAAACAGCAACCCAAAAGGATAAAGCAAATGTATCACAATGTTGGTGATTTTTGGATTTGGGTGAAGGGATGTGGACACCCATCTTATTCCTTTCTTTTCAGACATATATTTTAGCTCTGGTTTCCCAATGTAACCCCAGCTGATCTCTAACTTGCAGTGATTTTCCTGCTTCTTCTTCTTCTTTGGAGTGCTGGGATTACAGATGTGACACACTATACCCAATTAAATTATAATTATTATGTCTCCAACCTGTACAGGCTTCTTCTCATTCCTCCCTCCTTTTCTCCCTGGTCTCTCTCTCTCTCTCTCTGTCTTTCTCTCTCTCCCTTCCTCTCCCTTCCTTTCTTTCTTTCTTTTTTCTTTTTCTTTCTTTCTTCTTCTTCTTTTTTTTTTTTTTTTGGCTTTTTGAGACAGGGTTTCTCTGTGTAGCCCTGGCTGCCCTGGAACTCACTCTGTAGACCAGGCTGGCCTCAAACTCAGAAATCCTCCTGCTCTGCCTCCCAAGTGCTGGGATTAAAAGTGTGCGCCCCTACTGCCCAGCTTCTCTCTCTCTCTCTCTCTCTCTCTCCTTTTTCCCCCTCCTTCTCCTCCTCTCCTCCTCCTTCTCCTCTTCCTCCTCCTCCTCCTTCCCCCTCCCTCCTCCCTTTTCTGAGACAGGGTTCTGTAGACAGCGCTGCTCTGGAACCCAGTATGTAGTCTGTGCTGTCAACCTCATGGTGATCCTATGCTACTGACTCTTGAGTACATGCCCTGATGCCACAGTGGCCTTTCCACCATGTTATTTTAAAAAAAAAGAAAGAAAGAAAGAAAAAGAAAAAGAAAAAGAAAAAAAAAGATCTCTGAAGAACTGGAGAGTTGGCTCAGTGGTTGTTCTTGTAGAAGACCCAGGTTCAATCCCCAGCACACCCACATGGCAGCTCACAACTGTTCATAATTCCAGACCCAGGGGATCAGGCGTTCTCTTCTGACCTCAGGGGACACTGAGCAAGCACTTTGGTGTACAGACAGACAGACACGCAGACAAAAGACCCACACACACACACACACACACACACCCACTAAAAAGTGAATGTTCTTTTATTTTTGTTTGTTTGTTGAGACAGGGTTTCTCCATGTAGAGATTGAAGGCACCAACACAAAAATGAATATCCTTAAAAAAAAAAAAAACAACTGAGCATGCCATGGTGGCATATGCTTTTAATCCCAGCTGTTGGGAAGCAGGGGAAGATGGATCTTCTCTGTGAGTTTGAGGCTAACTCGGTCTTCATAGAGAATTATATGCCAACCAGAGAAACTAAAAACAAATAAACAAACAAACCCTCCCTGCCCCCAGCAATCAGGTACAGTGTCATGGGTCTGGAATCCCAGATCAAGGCAAGAAAATCACTCGAGTCCAGAAATTTAAGACTAATCTAGCTGGGCAGTGGTTATCCATGCCTTTCATCCCAGCACTTGGGAGGCAGAGGCAGGTGGATTTCTGAGTTCGAGGCCAGCCTGGTCTACAGAGTGAGTTCCAGAACATCCAGGGCTACACAGAGAAACCCTGTCTCAGAAAAAAAAAAAGACTAGTCTATGCAACAACATAAAAAGACTTCATCTTAAACAACAGGTTGTCATATGATTCAGTGACAGAATGCTTCCCTAGCACTTACAAAGCTCCTAGTTAGACTCTAAATACCACCACAAGCAAAACTAAACACCAAACAACAACCACAGAAACAGGGAGGGGGGTGTCTTAGGTTACTATTGTTGGGATCAAACACCATGACCAAAAGCAAAGTGGGAGGAAAGGGCTTATTCAGCTTACAACCCAACACCGCTGTTCATCTCTGAAGGAAGTCGGGACAGGAACTCAAACAGGACAAGAACCTGAAAGCAGGAGCTGATGCAGAGGCCATGGAGGGGTGCTGCTTACTGGCTTGCTCATCATGGCTTGCTCAGCCTGCTTTCTGATAGAACCCAGGACCACCAGTCCAGGGATGGCCCCACCCACAATGGGCGGGGCCTTCCCACATCAGTCACTTAAGTCAGAAAATGCCCAACAGGCTCCATTCATTATGCCACCCATCCTATGGAAGCGTTCATTTTCTCAGTTGAGGCGCCCTCCTGTCTGATGACTCAGGGTTATATCAAGTTGACATAAACCCAGCCAGGGGGGGTCTCAGTGGTGAAGAACACTTCCTTGCCAGAGGACCCGAGTTCCTTCCCAGGACCCCCTCCAGTCAGTGTGCCTCGAAAGAATCTATAACTCCAGCACCAGGGATCCCAAAGGCTGTGGCCTCTATGGGCACCTATACTCACATAATTAAAATTAAAAAAAAATAAGCTGGGCATTCTTGAGGCAGAGGCAGGCAGATCTCTGTGAGTCTGAGGCCAGCCTGGTCTACAGAGCGGGTTCCAAAACAGCCAGTGCTGTTACACAGAGAAACCCTGTCTTGAACCACCCTCACCCCCAAATAATAATAAAAATAAATCTTTAACAGAGGAAAAAAGAAAGAAAAGAAAAGAACAGAAAAGAAAAGAAAAGAAAAACACCAGGTGTGTGACATCTGTGATTGCACTCACAGTAGTCAGGGGCAGGAAAATGGCAGGTTCCAGGCTGGCCCAAACTACCTTGCTTAAGGTCCAGTCCAGGCTAAACTAGAATATAGAAGGCCTATCTCAAACAAAACCACAACCACTAACCAAAACCCAACCACCTGCAAAGAAGAAAGGTCATATACCTCAGCCTGTCACTGAAGCCCCTAACTTAGTGTTTCTCAAACCCCTGGGATCAAATGACCCTTTCACAGGGGTTGCCTAAGACCCTCAGAAAACTCAGATATTTACATTACAATTCATAACAGCATGAAGAATTGTATTACAGGGTGGCAGCTTTAGGAAGGTTGAGAAACATTGCCTTAGCTCATCTTCTCAGCCTCATTTCTCACAGTGTATATCGCTCATAAGGCTAGTGATCTCTAACTTGCCATGTAACTGTCTGCCTCCATGTGTTAGCTCATGCTAACCCTTGCTCAGTTCCTCACTGAAGCCTTCCACACTCTGCTCTGCTAGGGTAGAATTAACCTGTCCATCTGCCATTTTGTTATACTGTTCTCTCTCTCTCTCTCTCTCTCTTTGAGATTTATTTATTTATTTATTTTATTATATAAGTACATTGTAGCTGTACAGATGGTTATGAGCCATGGTGTGGTTGCTGGGAATTGAACTCAGGACCTCTGGAAGAGTAGTCAGTGCTCTTAACCACTAAGCCACCTCTCTAGTCCCTTAATTAAAAATTTAAATCTAACATCCACACATACAACATCGTCTGGTGTGAGCATGTGAGCATCCGTGTGCATGTGTGTGGGTTTGTGTGTGTGTGTGTGCGTGCATGTGTGTGTGTGTATGTGTGTGTGTGTGTGTGTGTGTGTGTGTGTGAGAGAGAGAGAGAGAGAGAGAGAGAGAGAGAGAGAGAGAGAGAGAATAATAAATAATTTAAATAAAAAGATATTTCGGGTGTGATGATGCATGCTTTTAATCTTGAACTCTAGAGGCAGATAGGTGTCTGTGAGTTTGTGTCAGCCTGGTATACAAAGTGACTTCCAGGCCAGGCAGGTCTACATCGTGGGACCCTATCACAAAAAAAAAAAAAAAAAATTGTTTCTAAGGTTTTTTAAGACAGGGCCTCTCTATGTAGCCCTGACCATCCAGGAGCTCTCTTTGTAAGCCTGGCTGACCTTGAGCTCACAGAGATTCACTTGCCTCTCCCTCTTAAGTGCTGGGATTAAATGTATGCACCACTACACCCTGCTTTAAAAATTTAATAAAAGCACTTAAAGAATTGTAAAAAGAGGGTACATATAGGTGTTGGATCTCAGTGCTGCCCTCCATCCCTCCAAAATTAATAAATTTCACTTTGAATTTAACAGTGAGATGACATGGGACATAGCACTGTCCTCTGAGAAGGGACTATGGATCCCAGGATCTTATGGTACATTTCTTTTTAGGATCCAGGAACCAGGACTGGCTTGGTATCTCGAGGCAACTTGTAACTAAAGCCTGGAACAGACAGCTGTACCCTGAGTGGACAGAGGAGCTGAGGTCTAACTGCTGGAGAGGTAGGCTTTGGAAATTATGGGGAAATGGGATAAGAGGAGACTAAGGGGGCTGGGGAGATGGCTCAGTGGTAAGAGCACTGTCTGCTCTTCCAGAGGTCCTGAGTTCAATTCCCAGCAACCACATGGTGGCTCACAATCATCTGTAATGAGATCTGATGCCCTCTTCTGGGGTGTCTGAAGACAGCTACAGTGTACTTACATATAATCACAAATAAATCTTAAAAAAAAAAGAAAAAAAAAAGGAGACTAAGAATGGAGCTAAATTTAAGCAGGTTGAGAGAGAGGTTTGGAGAGGGCAAACCGGAGTCCCAGCTAATGCGGTGTTCCTTCCCAGGTGGCCAGGTGTCTCTGAAGGTCAGTAATGATGGGCCTACACTGGTTGGTGCAAATGCCTCCTTTTCCGTTGCCCTGCACTTCCCTGAAAGTCAAAAGGTACTGCCGGATGGTCAGGTTATCTGGGCCAACACCACCACCATCAATGGTAAGTACCTTTCTCAGTACCTCCTGAGCCTTATTCCTGGGGCTCAGATTCCCAGGTATCCCCGGTAAGCCCAGGGGAAAAACCCCTTCCTCTTCTACTTTTTCTTTTTTTTTAATTTTTTTTCTTCTTCTATTTTTTCTTAACAGTGCTGGGGTTCAAACCTAGGGCCTCACACATGCTTGTCAAGTGCGATTCCATCAACCTTTACCCCCCATAGAATCTTTAAAAACAAAACAAAGCAAAAAAAAAAAAAAAAAAAAAAAAAAACCACCACTAACAACAACAACAAAAAAACCCTAAATGATGTTTATACTCATTATGGTCAATATATATATACTCTAAGTATACAAAATTATAGTTTCCAAATCAGAGGACAACAGATTGCTGAAGTCGTACAGGCTTAGATGTAAATCCATCATTAGCTCTGACCCTGGACGGGTTAAGCTGCTGTGTGCCTGTTTTCCTGTCTATAAAGTGGGTGTGGTACCGTGACAGAATGTTAGGAAGATGAAAACAGGCTCATCTGTATAAATTCCTCAGCAGAGTTATCTGGACCTATAGCAACTACTTACCGTTTACTGCTGCTGCTCTGAATCTCACCAGAGAGTCACTGTAAACATTTTATTCTGTGGACATCCAGTCTTCTATTTATGCTTTCTAGGACACGAATCTCAAGGTGTGGTTTCCATAAATCCCGCCCCCCGCTCTCCTTACCATCCTACATGGGTTATAGTACGGAGACTGTAGTTCCCGCTAAGGCTTATTCTCACAGCCCCATCCACCGGGAACTATTTAAGGAGTTTGAGTGTACAGAAGAATCACGACAGAACTTAAGGTTGACTGTGTCTCTTTTCCAGGGAGCCAGGTGTTGGGAGGACAGCCGGTGTATCCACAGGAGTCTGATGATACCTGTGTCTTCCCTGACGGTGGACCCTGCCCATCCGGTCCTAAGCCTCCGAGGAGAAGCTTTGTTTATGTTTGGAAGACCTGGGGTGAGGTCTCCTAGCAGCCCCTTCCCAACTGAAATCCTACCCGAGGAGCTGCCCTTCCAGACACCTTCTGGAGGACATCCTCAGCCTCCCTTCTCCGAAGACTTTTCAAACTACCTCTCCATTCTCTTTGACGATTGCCCTTCCCTTCCTTGCTATTCTCTCAGGACAATACTGGCAAGTTCTTGGGGGCCCAGTGTCCAGGCTGAGCATTTCAACAGGTCACGCAAGGCTGGGCACGCACACCATGGAAGTGACTGTCTATCACCGACGGGGATCCCAGAGCTACGTACCCCTTGCTCAATCCAGTTCAGCCTTCACTATTACTGGTAAGGGCTTAGAGAGAAACAAGGCCAGTCAGAAAAATAGGGCAGAAGGTAGGGAAGCTGGCTTGGACTAGAAAGAGGAAGTAGTATCCAACCTTCAGGGGTGGGGGCGGGGGCAGAAAGACCTGGGCAGAGAAATGGTGAGGCTTAGAGACAAAAATAGACCTGGCCAGTCAGCTTGTGCCTGGAGAATGCGGCTGTGAAAGAGATGTGACGCGGTCCCCGTTCTGATTTTTCTGGCCCCAACTGCAGACCAGGTACCCTTCTCCGTGAGTGTGTCCCAGCTACAGGCCTTGGATGGAGAGAACAAGCACTTCCTGAGAAATCATCCTCTCATCTTTACCCTTCAGCTCCATGACCCCAGTGGCTATTTGGCTGAGGCCGACCTGTCCTACACATGGGACTTTGGAGACAGTACTGGGACCCTAATCTCTCGGGCACTTGATGTCACTCACACTTACCTGGAGTCGGGTTCGGTCACTGCCCAGGTGTTACTGCAGGCGGCCATTCCTCTGGTTTCCTGTGGTTCCTCCCCAGTCCCAGGTACCACAGACGACTACATGCCAACTGCAGAAGCACCTGGAACCACATCTACGCAAGGAACCACTACAAATGTTGTGGGTACTACACCTGGCCAGATGCCAACTACACAGCCCTCTGGAACCACAATGGTACAAATGCCAACCACAGAGGTTACAGTTACTACTTCTGAGCAGATGCTGACTTCAGCAGTCATAGATACCACACTGGCAGAGATGTCAACTATAGGTACCACACCCACAAGGCCCTCTGGAACCACCGTTGCACAAGCAACAACCACAGAGGATCCAGATGCCAGCCCATTGCTGCCCACACAAAGTTCCTCAGGTAAGAACACATGAATGATGAGGCTTTTGGAAGCAGGCTGTCAGTTCTCCATTCTGAAGTCTCACCCAGACTCAGATGCTAACAAGTCCTTTCTTTATCATTGTGGCCACCTCAGAATTCTCACTAGCTCTAAGGTCTACAGACTGTCCTAACCAGATGCAAGAAATGTGGAGTTCAGGAAAGGAGTTTTTCCCTAGTCCACCAGGGAAGAATGGGTTGGTTTTATTTACCTCCAAGGATAACAGCTAGGAAGCCAAGGGAATAGCCTATGGTTATTAACAAAGTTGTATTACATTTTCTGTTCAAGCATGAATAGAGATATTTCGGATTCTGACACCCTGATTCTGCCATTTCTAATGCTGAAATGGATCGACACAGGCCAATTGTCTAATCCAGGACCTAACCCAATGTAGGACATAATAAATATTTGTAGATTTTTTTGTCATTTTTTTTCTTAATTAAAAAAATGTGAGATGGCTCAGAGGTTAAAAAGCACTGACTGCTCTTCTAGAGGTCCTGAGTTCAATTCCCAGCAACCACATGGTGGCTCACAACCATCTGTAATGGGATCCGGATGCCCTCCTTTGGTGTGTCTGAAGACAGTGTACTCATATACATAAATACTAAAATAAATAAATAAATAAAATAAAAAATGTATGTATGGTATTTTACCTGCATGTTTGTATACTACTTTATGCCTCATGCTCATGGAGACCAGAAGAGGGCATTGGATCACCTGCCCTGAATGTAGGGTTACAGATGGTTGTAAGCCACCATGTAGGTGTATTGGAAATTGGACCCAGATTTTCTATAAGAGCATGCATTTCTATAAGTACATTAAGCCACTGAGCCATTTCTCCAGTCTTGGATAGGGAGAGGGTAAGGGGGAGAGAGAGGGGGAGGAGAGAGAGAGAGAGAGAGAGAGAGAGAGAGAGAGAGAGAGAGAGAGCTTTCTTTCCCTATGTGGGGGAAAAAAACATTTTTTCCCTAAAATAGTTTCCTTATATATGAGACCTAACAGATCTTGGCTGATTCAAAGTCAGTCATAGGATCCTGTAACTCTGGTTGGACTTGGGACAAAGCCTGCTTGGTCTCTGTCTCTAAGAGAGTTCTTGATGCTGCCCTCTCAAATCTCCTCCTGACAGGGTCCATTAGCCCTCTACTGGATGACACAGACACCATAATGCTTGTGAAGAGACAAGTTCCCCTGGATTGTGTTCTATATCGATACGGTTCTTTTTCCCTCACCCTGGACATTGTCCGTGAGTCTTGCCTATGTTGGGGACTGAGGAAAGGAGGCATAAGCTGTCAGGGCTGGCCAGTAGTAGCGTACCTTGGGAGAAATTACTTGAGAATACTCCAATGGCAGAGACAGTTTTGGGAGAACACCCCTCTGGGCTTTCCTGTATATGGTCTTGGTAGAGGAATCCTAACTTAAAACGTTGCAACCTTGCAGAGGGTATTGAAAACGCTGAGATCCTGCAGGCTGTGCCATCCAGTGAGGGGGATGCGTTTGAGCTGACTGTGTCCTGCCAAGGCGGGTGAGTGTCCTGCTGGTGGTCCTTTAACCCTTGAGGATGACTGTCACTCTTTCTCGAGTTCTAGCCCTTCCCAGATCCTTTCATACAAACTTATACTCTTTCAGGCTACCCAAGGAAGCATGCATGGACATTTCATCGCCAGGGTGCCAGCCCCCTGCCCAGAGGCTGTGCCAGTCTGTGCCACCAAGCCCAGACTGTCAGCTGGTTCTACACCAAATACTGAAAGGTGGCTCAGGGACTTATTGCCTCAATGTGTCTTTGGCTGATGCCAACAGCCTGGCAGTGGCCAGCACCCAACTTGTCGTTCCTGGTAAGTACTCAAACAAGAACTAGAAGGAATGGAATGGACAGAGGCTAGGTGGGAGGGAACAGACACTGAAGCAGTATCTGGAATTCTTGCTTACAGGTCAGGAAGGTGGCCTTGGGAAGGCTCCCTTGCTTGTAGGTGTCTTACTGGTGTTGGTGGCTGTGGTCCTTGCATCTCTGATACATAGGTAAGACACGGCTATCCAGTATCTAGGTCTTCATCCATTATTACCACCAACCACTCTTCCTTCAGGGGTGCAAAACTACTACTCGCTTGAGGAAGCGAGTGTCCAGGAGAGAGCCCAGGGGTGGAGTCAGACAGACCTAAGTTGCAGTTTTCCTATGGTAAAGTAGGCAGTAGTTTTAAACTTCTGAAGATAATTGGCATTAGAAGCTATGTGGGCAAGCCTCCTGGGGTAGAAACAAGAGTGTTGATGATGTGCAGCTGTTGTTAATATTTTTTGTTTGTTTGTTTGTTTTTTCGAGACATAGTTTCTCTGTGTAGCCTTGGCTGTCCTGGAACTCACTCTGTAGACCAGGCTAGTCTTGAACTCAGAAATCCGCCTGCATCTGCCTCCCAAGTGCTGGGATTAAAGGCATGCGCCACCACTGCCCAGCTGTTGCTAATATTAAGGGTTCTTAATATTAAGTGTCTGAAGGCAGCAACAGTATACTCATATACATAAAACAAATAAATAAATTAAAAAAAAAAGAGTGAGTCAGAGGCCAGTGATTTGGCTCAGTGGGGAACCACCAAGGCTGACCACCTAAATTCAATCCCTGGTGCTAGAAGAGACCACATTCCCCAAAATTTCCCTCTGACCTCCACATGTGGACCACACACCCCCACCCATAAGTAAATTAAAGTGTAAAATTAAAAAAAAAAAAACAAAGCAGGGCAGCTGGGGTAAAGCACATTGTTCACCTATGAAAAAGGTAAATTCTGCAGGACATGATAGCACACACCTGTAGGTTCAGCATTCAGGAGGCAGAGGTAAGTGAATCACAGTGAGTTTGAGACTAACCTGGTCTATATCGTGAGTTCCTGGGACAGCCAGAGCTACATAGTGAGACCCTGTATCGAGAGGGGGTAGGGGATGGAGAAACTTATAGGGATTAGGGAGACAAGGGAAGATGAACACTAAGTAGGGTAAGGAAGGGGGGGGAGCTACAGTCAAAGCCAAGTAAACCTGGGATATGCGGTTAGCACAGGCAGGGTGCCCTTGCTGACCATTTTCTCCTTTTCTCTCCATACTAGGCATAGACTTAAGAAGCAGGACTCAGTTTCCCAAGTGCCACATGGTAGCACTCACTGGCTGCGTCTGCCTCCGGTCTTTGGAGCTCGCTGCCTGGGTGAAAACAGTCCGCTCCTCAGCGGGCAGCAGGTCTGATCATTTCTCAGGCCACTGTGGATTTCCTGGGGTTGACAGCAGCGCCTGTAATTTTTTTTTCGTGGCCTTCCCTTCGAGACTACCAATAATATGTGGAATAAATTCTCAGAACCTTGCGGGTAGGTTCTTTTTGTTGTTGTTGTTGTTCGTTTATTTGTTCTGTCTGCTTTTAAATCTGTCGAAGGGTGAAGGTGTGTAAAAAGAGATGTGGCGCTCACTTAACTGATATCCCAGTGATGGAAAAAGTCACTTTATTAGATGAGGCATTTTCAATGTTACGAGTTGCTGGTTGTGTAAGGATGTTTGTAGGGCAGCAGTGAGGTGGCAGAGGATAATAAATACTGTGAAGGTGATGGAACATCCTTCTGGGCTGGCAGGAAGGTGTGGCAGCATCTAGACAGTAGGAAATCTCCAGGAACAGGGAGGTGGGCTCAAAGCAGGGAGCATCTTCAGCTCCAAAAGCCAAAGAAATTGGAGGTGGGAGCTGGACCCATAAGCATAGGCATCTGGTTTTTATGAGTAATCTTGATCTGAAAGGAAAGGAAATGTATCTGGAAGCCTGTCCTGGTGCCTTGGGGCATTAGGGTTCTGGAGTAAGTTGCTGGGGTATTGAGAAACCAGAAACCGGAGGTTGGGAATAATGGTACACAGGGGAACCTGGGGCTCCGGGGAGAAGTAAAGAAGCTGTAGAATGGAGACTTAGGTTCCAGGCAGCTTCTACAGGCATAGACAATACTCACTGTACAGGGCGCCTGCATCCAGGGCTCCCCATCAATTTGCATAGGGAGGGTTTTTGTGGTCCTGCGGGAGGTCGAGAAAGACTGTTTGAGATATCCTTACCAATCAAACATCAAAACTCTGCTTTCTAAGGTCAGCTTTGAGATCTTCTATCATGGAGAAAGACCCAATAAAATGACCCCCCCCACCCCATTCCCACGAACCATCACTTCCCTCCCCTCAGGAGCCCTGGGTGGAGTCCTCCTTACTGGAACGTGATCTCAGAGCACTTGGCCAGCCGGTGTCCAGCACTCTTGAGCCTGGTATAGATCTGGCCCATCTCAATCGCACCCTCTATTCCTACCACTTCCAGCCTCTTGTCACTCATGTCTAGGGGGTTAGAAGCAGAAAGGAAGTGGATTCTCCCATAAGATTCACACCCTCTCCTCAGGTCTACCTGTGTTAACGCCCAGGGGTGCTTGTCTCACCTGGCACACAGGTTTTCAGGATATCGGGGTCTGTGATTATTTTGGCCATGCTGCCTAATGCCTGGTTGATCCCACACGTGTCCCCGTGAGGTCTCTTGGTGTCACCCCAGAGGTTGGAGCCACCATGCATGCTCGGGATATTCAATACCGCAATGCCTTCTAGGGATAGGTGGCTCAGATCCAGCAGCTTTCCACATATCTGAGGGGAGAGGGGCGGAACAGTAGCTAGAGAGCACGTAGAATCTCACCTTAGAGCACTGTCATGAAATGCAGCTGCTCCTGCCAGAATTAAGAGGCACACAGGAGGACTGGAGAGATGGCTCAGCGGTTAAGAGACTGACTGCTCTTCCAGAGGTCCTGAGTTCAATTCCCAGCAACCACAGGGTGGCTCACAGACATCTGTAATGAGATCCAATGCCCTCTTCTGGTGTGTCTGAAGACAGCTACAGTGTACTGTGATTTATATGAGTACAGTTTACTCATATAAATGAAATAAATAAATCTTAAGAAAAAGAAATGATTTAAAAAAAGAGGTATGCAGGAGAGCAGAGCAAAAAAGACCTATTATATATATATATAATTGACTTTTTTTCCTTTTTGGGGGGGGGTTTGAAACAGGGTTTCTCTGTATAGCTCTGGCTGTCCTGCAACTCACTCTGTAGACCAGGCTGGCCTCAAACTCAGAAATCTTCTTCCTCTGCCTCCCAAGTGCTGGGATTAAAGGCTTTGTACCACCTAAGAAATGTGTTTATTAGGCTAGTATGGTGCAGGCACACACCTTTAATCCCAACAGTCAGGAGGCAGATGAATTCTGTGAGTTTGAGGCCAGCCTGGTTTATATATTAAGCTCCAGGATTGCCAAATCTATACAATAGAGACCCTGTCATTAAATAAAAAAGTCATTAAAATGTGGTTTTTTTGTCTGTATGTGAGGGGATGGGGGACATGCATGTATACTTGTGTGGCAGTCAAGAGGACAATTTATAGGAGTTAGTTCTCTCCTTACTCCCTGTGAGTCATGGGGATTGAACTCGGGCTATCAAACTTGATAGCAAACTAGTTACCTGCTGATCCATCTCACCAGCTCAAGGAACTAGTGTATCTGAAGGACTTGGTAAATCAGGGCTGGAGAGCTGGGTGGTCAAAGAAGTGTAGGTCACACATAGGTGATATTCTCAAGGGCTCCTATGTAGGAAGAAACTTGAGTACAAGAAAACGGAAAAAATTTGTAATCCCAGAATTTAGAACTTTGAGGCAGGAGGATTGCCACCAGTTCTAGGTCAGCCTGGGCTACCACATGAGACCCCTGCCTACAAAAAAGTTAAAAAAAAAAAAAGATGTAGGTCCAGTTGGTATCATCATACGCACCTCAACGGTCACGGACTCTTCCAGCTTTTTACATGTTGAGAAGATGGACTCAGATGTGGCAAACTCCAAGTACCAAAGCTTGTTTTTCATTCTGTGTTGGCCAACAAAAGGCCCAGCAGGGAAGAGACTAGTTACACAGTGCTGACAGAGGCCAGGAAGGGCTCCAAGGGCAACATTAGTAGCTTTAGTGAGGGGTTTCCTAGAAGTGTTTATACTCATGTCTAACTTTTCTGTGTCAAACTTGGTTACAAACCCAATCTTCTTTGGTTTTTTTGTTTTGTTTTGTTGGTTTTTTTTGGTTTTTTGGAGACAGGGTTTCTTTGTGTAGCTCTGACTACCCTTGAACTCCTATATAGACTAGGATGGCCTCAAACTCAGGGATCTGACTGCCTCTGCCTCCTGAGTCAGTACTGGGATTAAAGGCCTGCGCCACCATGCCTGGCACAAATCCAGTCTTGATGCTGAGTGTCTGTTCCCTGTCTCTCTCTCTCTCTCTCTTTTTTTTAATACTTATTTTGTGTGTACACTCACGCGTGTGTACTTGTGAATGTATGCAGAGGTCAGCTGACAACCTACAAGAGATACTTCCCTCTTTCTACCATGTGGGTTCCAAGGATCAGACTCAGGTCATCAGGCTTAGGTGTAGATAACCACTGAGCTATCCTTCCCCCCCCCCCCCCCCGCCTCCCTCACCTGCTATTGAACTTCTCAGGATATTTCTCTCTCATGAGATGGAATCGGTGAGCGATTGAAGCATCCTGGAGAGTTACAAGCATGTTTTAGAGACCAGACTTAACTGCGTTCAGAGCTCTTTCTCTGCTAAGTTCTCTTTCCCTCTCCCTCTCCTCCCAGCCCTTCCCCTCTTCTCTCCCCACCCCCTTCTTGAGTACAGCATGTCCCAAGTTCATTTTTGCAGCCCGTACCACTTATATACCTAATTCCCAATTTTCCCGTGTCTCTTCCTTTTTGATCTCCAAGTTCTGCCTGCTTAACCCACACTTCTCCTCCCTTCTCCCCGATCCTACTCCACTGACCACGCCAATGGAGAAGTAGTTATTGATGATTTGAGAGGGAACTGGATCACTCTTTTCTCCATTTTGTTGGGGTATCACTTCCAGGAGCCATCGGTCGAGATATACCACCTTACTTATCTCTATATCCTTGAGAATCTTTCTCAAATTCTCACCTTCATAACCTACAAGTGGAGAAGACAGGCTTGTAGCCACCCCTGAGCCTCAGAGAGCCCACTCTGAGCCCATGTGCAGACTCCCCACCTTCTGTCTCGTCTGTAGGAGCCCCCAGACCCTGCCCAGGGAAAAGGCAAGATACCCAGGCTCCAGGTACCAATGATAAAGTCAGCCTCTCGCTGACTCTTCCACCCTGTTACAGAAAATAAACATTTCCAATGTGTGTACATAGATAGAAATTATTCCAGTACACCTTGAATAGTGAAAGACAAACCGAAAAAAGAAAAAAACACTGAAAAAGATGAGTTGACAGCCAGTTGTGGTGGCCCATGTCAACTATCTCAGCATGTGGGAAGCTAAAGGAGGATTATTGAAAAATTTAAGACCATCCTGTGCTACATAGGAGTTCAAGGCCAGACTGTACTGTACAATGATGATACCTTGCCTCAAAACACAAAAATGTAGAGGGGGGTGGGAGGGGGAAGGGGGCCTGGAGAGATGGCTCAGCGGTTAAGAGCACTGTTTACTGCTCTTCCGGAGGTCTTGGGTTCAAATCCCAGCAACAACATGGTAGCTCACAACCATCTGTAATGGGATCTGATGCCCTCTTCTGGTGTGTCTGAAGACAGCTACAGTGTACTTAACATATGATAAATAAATAAATCTTTAAAAATAAAATGTAGCCGAGCTATGGTGACTCATGTCTCACTTGGGAGGCAGAGACAGGTGGATTTATGAGTTTGAGCACAGAAAAACTATGTTTCTAAAAAAAACCAAAAACCAACCAAACCAACCATGCAACCAAACTCACAAAAACATGCCAGCAAGTATGTATGTATGTATGTATTTATGGTATTTCAAGACAGGGTTTCTCTGTATAGCCCTGGCTGTCCTGGAACTCACTCTGTAGACCAGGCTGGCCTCGAACTCAGAGATCCACTGCCTCTGCCTCCTAAGTGCTGGGATTAAATCATACAGCACCACCTCCCAACAATAAAATTTAAAAAATGCTTAAAAGGCATGGGGTATAGCTCAGTTGTAATGCTCACCTAATGCAATGGGGGACTCTGGGCCTAATCCAAAAACAAAACAAAACAAAAAAAAAGTCAAAGCCATCACAAACCTACAGATTGGTGTGTTAGAGCCCATAACACAAAAGTGTCACAAAAGAAGAAATACCAGTAATATACCTATCAAAGATGTTCAGTATCACTGTAATCAGAAGAAACGATAATCACAGCTAATTTTGTGTTGCCTATCAGATTAGAGTTAGGCCATCCTGGGCTACACGGGAGTTCAAGGCTAGCCTTGAACCATTGAGTTTATTAATAAACTGGTACTCTCATTTGCTGTTAACCTAAGTGAGTTACTCATTTTTAGAAGGTAATTTTTTAGCAAAATATTGTTGTGGCAGGCAAGGAGTGAACAGAACTAGGCAGGAGGCAAAGAGGCAGCTTTAATTTTCAAATAGTACCCAGCACTCTAGAAATTTTGTATCACAGAATAGCTAAAAACCACCAGAAGCTGGGCACGGAAGTGATTTAATCTAAGCATTTAGGAGGTGGAGGCCATTGGATTGCTAAGAGTTGGAGGCCAGCCTGGTCTATGTGTTGAGATCAAGGGGAGCAAATACTACACACTAAGACTGCCTTAGACAAATCAAAGACAAAAAACAAAACCCAAAACCAGACCAGCAAAACCAGACTGGTGTGGTACTTAAAACTAGAGAAACAAAACTAACAGGTAAATTGGTCACAGTAAATATAATTAGCTAATCCTTCCTGGCCCTACACTAACAAACCTGGAGCATTAAATTTAGTTAGCTATTTCTCTCTTTTTAAACATTTTTATTAATCTTTATTTTATGTGCATAGGTGATTTGCCTGCATCAATGTCTGTAGAGCACATGTGTGCCTAGTGCCTACAGAGGCCAGAAGAGGGTATTGGATTACCTGGAACTAGAGTTACATATGGTTGTCGGTTGCCATGTTGGTGCTGGGATTTGAACTTGGGTCTTCTGTAAGAACAGCCAGTGTTCTTAACCACTGAGCCATCTCTCCAGCCCATTAAAATTTTTTTTTGACACAACAATTTCACTTTCAGGAATTTCTCCTATAAAAGCTAACACACACACACACACACACACACAGAGACACACATGCGTGAGCACGAATGAATAGATGTGTATCAAAATATGCTTGGAAATAAATGAAAAAAAAACCTAAATATTCCTCAATATAAATGTCTATGCCACAAAATACTATGTAGGTATTGGAAACAGTAAAATTTAATGAAGAAAGTCCTAGGACAGTCTGTCGAGTATGACCTGCGTGTTTGTTAAATGTCACATGTGGCCTGGATAAAGTAGGTCAGTGGGTAAAGTGCTTATCTACAGCCCTGGGGACCCCAGTTTGAATAGAACCAAGAAAAGCTAGACACAGTGGCATATGTATTCTCAGAACGTCTTCAGGGAGATGGGATTTGGATATAGAGTACCTGAACGCTTATGAGCAGGCTAACTGGGCATACACATCAGGAAAAAAGACAAGAGACCCTAAATCTCAAAGATAGTGGAAGGTGAGGATCAACCTTGGAGGTTGTCCTCTGACCTACATATACACTGTGGCACACACTTGCTTTCATTTACACACAAAAATGCACCCACATGCATACAAAGATAAAAATATGTATGGGCATACACGCATATACGCATGCAGAGGCAGACTCTCTGGTCCTTTTTGTATCTTACACACACACACACACACACACACACACACACAATAAGAAACCAGAGGGTTATAGTGAGAAGGCTCAGTGGGTAAAGGTATATGCTGCCAAACCTGAGAATCTGAGTTTGATCCCTGAGACCCACGAGTTAGAGGGAGGAAACAGACTCCTGCAAGTTACCTCTAACCTCCACATGTAGAATTAAAGATAAAAAAAAAAAAAACCAAACAGAAGCTAAGCGTCTTGATAGGGCCACATAATCTCAGCACCTGGGAGGCTAAGACTATCACAAGGCTACATGGCAACAATCTATCTCAAAAGGATGGAAGACAACAGAAGATTATGAGAAGATTTCATATTGGTGCGCATCCAGAAATCAGGTGGAGGGACAGACCCCAAAACTTCAGGGAGTAGCTTATAAGGAACTTTTAAATTACTTTCTGGGCTTACATATCTGAAATGTTTTATTACTGTGTTTACTATTAGGGTTTAATGAGGATGCATGGAGGAAAAGTCTATTTTCTGCAGTTCGTTGATGGCAAAACACCATGATTTGTCTTTCCCCCTTTCACTCATTCAGCTTTTCTCAGCAAAGATAGTTGGGCCAGTGAGATGGCTCAGCAGATAAAGGCCTGACAACCTGAGTTCGAGTTCCAAGACTCCTGAAAGTTGTTCTCTGACCTACTCACCTGTGCTATTACATATAGAGACAAACAGGTTAAGTTGTTTTGTTTGTTTGTTTGTTTTTAAAAAAAAAGATTGTCTGGGACTTTTGCCAAAAACCAGTATTTTTGTATAGTCTTTCATTTAACTACAATAGCTCTTCTCTTAGCCTCTGAAAGCTCACTCTCTGTGTCACAGAGCACGCTTGGTAGAAGCAGTTCCTTTACAGCTTCTACGGTAGGGAGAATAACAGCCTATCAGAGATCCACACTTGAACATTAACACTTGTACGGAGGAGCCAAGTGTGGTGGCCTTCCTTGGGAGTCCCAGTTCCTTTTCAGGATAAGACAGGAAAATGGCGCTATTCCAGAAGCTGAGACTAAACTGGACAACACAGTAAGGTGCTGGAGGAGGAGCTGGAGGACTTGGAGTTGGGCCTGTGAGGCTTCAGGAGTAGGGGAGTGGACTGCAGAACAAACCATGGGGTGCTCTGGGTTATCCGGATTATCCAGATGCTCTTAAAACAATCATGATCCTCACTGAAAGTGGAAGCATCGGGGACCAAGTATGGCAGGTAAGACAAGATGGTGATGCTAGCGCTCAGTCCGAGGTGAGGGGATTGATTGTCGCGGGTTTAAGGCCTGTCTGCACACCACAGTGAGTTCCAAGGCAGCCTGGGCTATTAGTGAGGTCCTATCTCAAAAACCCAAATAATGAACCAGTGAGCTGGCTCAGCAGATAAAGGTGCTTGCTGCCAAGCCTGATGGCCCGAGTTCAATCCTCGGGACTCACTCGGTGTAGAGAACTGGCCCCTGAAAGTTTTCTTCTGACTTCCGTATGACCGCTGTGGCGCACGCACGCCCACATACATATGGGCACATGTATAAACACACACACATAAATGGCTTTTTTAAAAACCTGGGGTGGAGGTGGGGGTGGGAGTGGGGAAGAGTTCCAAGGAGATGAGACAATGGTAACAGAAGGGAGAGATAACATTACTGGTTGGACAGGGCCTGTGAGCCAAGGAATGTAAGCAGCCTCTAGAAACTGAGTTCTCCCCAGACTCTGCTGAACCCCTCGTTTTAGTGAAACCTAGCTTGGTTTCTGTTTTGGACTTCTGTGCTCCAGAGCTGTAGGCTCTAACTTCATGTTGTTTAGGTCACTTTGGAGGGTTGTTACAACAGCAATAGAACACTACTAAAGATGTCTTTATTGACTCTGTTTAGCCCTTAACATGGCGCTTACCAGGCTCCTGCTGTCCTTATCTGTCAGGCTACAGTTATTGCCAGGAACAGATAGATCTCCAAAATATGTATTTATTCTCTCTCTCCCTCCCTCCCTCCCTTCCTCCCTCCCTCCCTTCCTCCCTCCCTTCCTCCTCCCCTCCCTCCCTCTCTTCCTTCCTGTCTGTCTTTCTGAGTCAGGTGTCTCTTTGTAGCCCTGGCTGTCCTAGAACTCTGTAGATCAGGCTGACCTTGTATTCACAGGGATCCTCCTGCCTCTGCCTCCCGAGTGCTAAGAACAAAGGTGTGTGCCACCACATCCAGGTTCAAAATGTATTTTCAGCCTTGAAAATCCTTGACATTTTTTTCTTTCACATAAAATATATGTACTCATTTATGCTTGCATGTGTACACACACACACGTGTGCACATGTGTAGATGGATGCATGCCATGGCACGCCTTTGGACATCAGAGGACAACCCTGTGAGTTATGGAGTCAGTTCTCTCCTTCTGTCCTTATGTGTGCTTTGAACATTGAACTCGGTTCATTATGTTTTTACATGAGGAGCAATCTCACAGTGCTCACACACGATCTGTGTGTGTGACAGGATCTTACTATGTAACCTTGGTGGGCCTGGAGCTTGCTATATACATACATAGATCAGGATGGTGCCAAACTCACGGATGTTTGCCTTCCTCTTCCTCTGAGTGCTAAAATTACACCTAACCTGGTAACATTCTGTATATTCTTGTGCTCATGATTCAGGCTGAATAAACAGAACCCCGTGAAAGTCTCATCGACATAACACAGTGAAGACTCAGATGTGTAATTTCCAAGTCCCTAATACGGAAAAATGGAGAAGTTAGATGAAAACTGGTCTATATACAAGTCTTAGGTTAGGCTGGAGAGGTCGCTCAGTGCATAAAAGTGCCCTCAATCAAAACTATCAAGCTGAGTTTGATCCCCAGGATTCATATGAATAAAGGAGACAACTTACTCCCAAAGCCATATATGTGTGTGTATATATATGTATACACACACACACACACACACACACACACACACCCTGGCCTCCACATGTGTGCTGCTGTATCCATGTACACACACACACACACACACACACCCTGGCCTCCACATGTGTGCTGCTGTATTCATGTACACACACACACACACACACACACATACACACACCCTGGCCTCCACATGTGTGCTGCTGTATCCATGTACACACACACACACACACACACACCCTGGCCTCCACATGTGTGCTGCTGTATCCATGTACACACACACACACACACACCCTGGCCTCCACATGTGTGCTGCTGTATCCATGTACACACACACACACACACACACACACACACACACACACACACCCCCCAAATAAACAAGTACAGTAAGACAACTAAAAATGTCTTACATTATAAAATAAAGTCAGAGAGATCTCTGTTTTTTCCTTCAGTTCTTTGAGAAATTACTGTGGTTCAAGGTTTACACACTCAAAAGCCTCAGTGGCTTCAAAGGAAAAGTGGATGAGTACCACGAGGTCAGATGGACTGAGACTACAATTAGAAAAGGCCTGGTCTCCATAGGCACCAGGCATACATGTGGCACCCAGGAATACATGTACCTAAAATATATAGAGTAATAATTATTTAAAAACAACATAGCACAGAAGTTGAAATGTATTAGGAGATGGAAGCAATTGCCTCAGAAAGAAATCAGTGAGGGGTCAGTGAGCTGCTTCAGAGGGTAACGGCACGTGCTGCCAAGCCTGAGGTCAATCTCAGAAACTGACTCCCAAAACCTGAAAGCTGTCCTCTGGTAAGTTCAAAATCAATTTTGTCCACAGAGAGTGTTTTAGGGCAGCCAGGGCTATAGAAAAACTTTATCTCAAGAAAGAAAGAAAGAAAGAAAGAAAGAAAGAAAGAAAGAAAGAAAGAAAGAAAGAAAGAAAGAAAGAAAGAAAGAAAGAAAGAAAGAAAGGGAAAGAGAGAGAGAGAGAAAGTTATCCTCTGATCTCTCGCTCACAATGTGGCTTGTGGTTTTGACAATCAGAAAAAGACGCAGGTGGACAGTTGCTTGATGTACGAGTGACCCTTGTTAGCTAGGTCCTTCAGCTCGAACACAGCTCTCACCCCCACACTGTTGCTTACTCCCCCACCACACTCCTTTGTCCTGAGCCCTAGAGTTGTTAGGGAAGGGGACTGTCACCCTCAACAGCCCTTGGTTCAGAATATCATCCTTTTTTTTCTTCCAAAGCTCCTTCTTAGGCCACTCTACGTTGGTCCCAGTTTTGTGTACCCCTCTTCTTCCCAACACTTTCTTTATACCAGAACCCTAGGTTTTTAATCCCCCCAAAACAGTATTTATTTATTTATTCATTTGCTTAATTACTTGCTAAAGTGAATGGATGTTTTGCACCATGTGTGCTCACAGTACCCACAGAGGACGGCTTCAGATTGTCTAGGACCGGAGTTGCAGAAGGTTGTGAGCCACCATGTGGGTGTTGGGAACTGTGCCCAGGTCCTCTGGAAGAACAGTCAGTACTTGTAACTTCTGAGCCATCTCTCTAGCCCTGTGTTTTCTCTTAAAGCTCCCCAATCTCCCGCAAAACTTCTCTTTACCACTTACCTCTTCCCCATCTTAGGCAGCGAGCCAGATCATTTCCGGTGCCCAGGGGTAACACAGCAACGGGAGGCACAATGGGAAAGTTGGCTTTGTCTGAGGAGGAGGTGGGTGAAGAGATGGATGGAGGAGACTGGCCCTGGAACACTATTGGCCCCATCTCCTGCCCAGAGGGAGGGTCTCCCTGCACTGACCGATGGTCTCTAGAATCCAGCCTACTGTGCCGTCTCCACCACACACCAATACCCGGAACTGAGGAACATCTTTGAAAAATCTGAGCCTGAGATAAAAGGGAAGAGAGAAAAACGAAGAAGGATAACTAAAATCTACCCAAGTTCTGGACAGATAAGTCACTTCTTATCTCTCGTTTCTATGACCCTGGTCCCCCTCGTCAAAAGACTGGGCGACCGGCTCAGCTGATAAAGCCCTGCCTTTGCAAGCTCCAGGACCTGAATTTGATCCCCAGAACCCACACAGAAATGTCAGGCATGATGATGCATTGTTATTACAGTACTGTGGGGAGATGAGATGGAGGATGCCTGGGCTCACTGGTCAACCAGTCTAGCCTAGTTAATGAGCTGCGCCACTGAGAGTGTCTGTCTCAAAGGAAGTGAAGGTGACACCTGAAATTGTTCCTTGATCCTGATTCACTCAAACACCCTCAACTCCCCACCCTACACACACACACACACACACACACACACACACCCCACAGATAATAATAATAATAATAACGATGATGATGATGATAATGATAATAATAACAATGATAATAATAATAATTATAAATGTAAAGGGGTGGGCAGATGGCTCAGTTGGTAAATGCCCTTCCAGCAAGCATGAAGACTAGGGTGACAGCAAGACTCCTGGGCACTACTGGGAAAAACTTAAAAAAGATTTGAGCTTCTATTCCTTAGTGATTGGAGAAAAGCAAAATTACTAAACTACTTCTTTTCCATCTTTTGAGACCAAGACCAAGCCAGTCAGAAAACCAAACATAATGAATAGCCTAGTGACTAGGAGGAAAAAACAGACTCCCTCTCTCTCCCTCTCCTTGTCCCTCTCCCTCTCCCTCTACTTCTCCCTCCCTCTCCCTCCCTCTCCCTCCCTCTCCCTCCTCTGTCTCTGTCTCTGTCTCTGTCTCTCTCTCTCTTTCCCCACCCCCCTCACCTATACTCACCCTGGCTCCGGACCATCCTTCAGGTTGAACACCTGCCGAGGGTTCAGAATGTACTGGAACTTCCAAAGCACACTGCATGAGAGGAAAAGAAAGGCCCGTGGCAGGGACGACAGGACTCATGCTCTGTACTCTGTTTTTATTTACTCTTCTAATGTCCTCCCCCAAGGAATCCCCTACACACACTCACACACACACACACACACACACGCCCTCTTCCTCCCCACACACTCCGATCCTCTCTCTCTATCTAGGAAGAATCAGCACACCCCTGCTCACCTCTGCCCTTGTTTGCCACCGCTCTTAAGATTGATGAAGACTAGAAGGGGGTGGGTGTTAGAAACAGGTTCAATCTGCCGTGGGGGAGGAAAATAAGGATAAATAAAGGAGGGTTTTGTCAAGCACAAAGGCAGGCCCTGCAGAGGCACGGGACTGGCATTTCCCAGGATGCTTTTCCTCCTCCTCTCCTCCTCTACCAAGCAAAAGTTTTTAGAGAGCAGGTATCCCCTACTTTCCAACGACCCTCAGCCCTGTACCCGAAAAGCCTCAGGGGTGCACAGGCTTGTATCATCTGTGGTCTTATGTTTGCACTCTTGTCCAGATACCTGGGAACAATGAAAGAGAAAGGGCAGTACGAGTTATCCGGGGATCAAATGGGTGGGTCTCACTTGGATCCTCTGTTCTAAATGTCACTCTGGCTGGATATGGTGGCTCACACCTAACCTATAATCCCAACACTTGCGAGGCAGAGGCAGGCAGATCTGAGTTCAAAGCTAGCTTGGTCTGCACATCAAGTTCCAGGCTAGCCAGGGCTTAAATAGTGAGAAACAGTAGCAAAACTCTATATCAAACCAAAGGTATTCCATGTGTAGTGGTATGTTCATACGAAAGCAGGGATATTTTCCTGTTCTTTCCCAGCTGCTGTTGAGGGACTTACCAGGACACTGGGGTAGATGGAACACGGAGGCAGGATATGATCACGAAGCAACCCACAGTCACATTCGGAACCTACAGCCTGCAGACAGTCATCATGGATCTAGGAGCACAAAAGGAAAATCATGCAGGAGACGTTATCATTTCTCACCTTAAGAGTATGGACAGGAAAGAAAGCCCTTGGGAACAAGAATAACTATGTCAGTATGAGAGTAGAGAGGGTCTCTGGGGCTCAGCCTGGAGGGACAGTTCCTGAACTGACCTCCAGGTGGCACCACACACAATGCAGTCCTGTTAGGCTGTGGTAGGTCCGGATCTTTTTCTGGCAGCGGTCACAACGCCCAGAATGACAGCCTCCTCGAACCCATACGTGTGACTGGACCTTGGGGGAGAGAGGCAGGCCCTTGTCTGAGAGCACCTCGTGTGGAAGGCAATGAGGGCAGAAAAGGGCTAGGGACCAGGGCCAGGATGGGGTTAGCAGTGTGGGAATGAGCAGGCATGGGGTCACTCACACCAATGTCTTTCCGAGACTTGGCATAGGTGCTGACTTCACAAGGCTGGGCCTTCATGGCACAGTGGTCATGAACAATGTACTTACAGACTGGGGAGAGGGAAGAAGGTCAGAGCCTTAGATGTGGCCTTTTCCCCTCTTCTCCTTTCTTGGGAGTGAGGAAGAATCACTCACTGGAACCCTTGCTGCCAGGTTGTGGTAGAGAAGTTTCCAAGGGCAAACCTCATCTCACTCTCCTAACAATGCAAATGCCACCTCCTGTCTGTCTCCACATTGTCCCCATGCTAGGCTTGGAACTGAGCTGGAAGATCTCTGGGAGTTTGAGGCAATCCTGGTCTACATATTCAGTCCAGGTTGGCCAAAGCTACACAAACCTTGTCTCAATAAAATAATCGAAAAACAATAATGCCTCCTTTTAATCAATTAATTGCATGTGTTTATGTATGTGACACAATGTATGTGGAGAGATCAGAGGACAACTCTCTGGTCAGTTCTCTCCTTTTATTGTGGGTTCTAGGGAATCGAACTCAGAAAGACACGTTTGGCAGCAAGTGCCTTTACCCATGGACTCATCTCACATCCCTGTTTGTTTGTTTTGAGACCAAGTCTTATGTAGTCCAGGCTGTACTTTTAAGGCTGGACTTA
Source organism: Tokudaia tokunoshimensis (assembly GCA_036184795.1). Classification (NCBI taxonomy): domain Eukaryota; kingdom Metazoa; phylum Chordata; class Mammalia; order Rodentia; family Muridae; genus Tokudaia; species Tokudaia tokunoshimensis. The sequence goes on from BTHU01000007.1 coordinate 51,200,066, forward strand.
AACTTCCTCTGTAGCTGAGGATGGCCCTGAACCCCAGATCCTCCTATCTATCTATCTGAGGAATGCTGTTACTGCAGGCATGTGCTAGCAGTAACAGTATAGGCATATTTACAGTTCACAGTTATCTCCTTTTTCAGTCAAGGAAACTAAAGGTTAAAGAAAAACACGAAACTGGACAGGATGACTCACTCCTTTAATGCAACATTCAAGAGGCTGAGACAAGTTGGGTGTGGTGGTGCACACCTTTAGTCCCAGCGCTCGGGAGGCAGAGGCGGGATGGGGGATCTCAGTGAGTTTGAGGCCAGCCTGATCTATATAGCAAGTGCCAGGACTACAAAGAGAGACCCTGTCTCAAAAGCAAAAAGAAGAAGGAGGAAAAGGGGGAGGACGGGGAGAAGGGAGCTGTAGCAACAGTAGCTGCTGCCACTACTGCTACTGAGGCAAGAAGATTGTTGGGAGTTTTGAGGTCAGTTTGAGCCATATAGTTCCAGGCTAGCCTGAGCTACAGTGTGAGATACTGTCTTTTTATTTACAAGGTTTTTTTTTAAGATATACTTATTTATTTCATGTATATGAGTACACTGTAGCTGTCTTCAGACACACCAGAAGAGGGCATCAGATCCCATTACGGATGGTTGTGAGCCACCATGGGAATTGAACTTAGGACCTCTGGAAGAGCAGTCAGTGCTCTTAACCGCTGAGCCATCTCTCCAGTCCTACTGGTTTTTGTTTTTGTTTTTTTATTAAGATTTATTTATTATATGTAAGCACACTGTAGCTGTCTTCAGACACACCAGAAGAGGGAGTCAGATCTCATTACGGATGGTTGTGAGCCACCATGTGGTTGCTGGGATTTGAACTCAAGACCTTCAGAAGAGCAGTCAGTGCTCTTAACCACTAAGCCATCTCTCCAGCCCCAAAAATGTGTAACCCAGGCTGGCCTCGATCCTCCTGCCTCTGCCTCCTTCAGCAAATCCTACCGGCATGTGCCACCACAACTGCCTGGTTTTGTTTGTTTGTTTTGTTTTTTTAATAATAAAGATTATTTTGAAAAAAAAAGACATATGGGCTTAGATTTCAAACTCAGCACATCATACAAATAATAATAATTAATAACAGAAAGTTATGTTGCTTCCCCAGGATCATAGTGAGTGAGTGGCAGAGCTCTAAATTCAAATCCTTGTTTCTCTGCGTTCATAACATCACGTCCCCACTAACTGCTGAGCTTCCCCGCTCCCACATTCCCGGTGTGACTCACGGTTACAGCTCAGGCCCTGTTTGCCAAGGCCAATGCTCAGCTCACACAGGTTGCAGTAGACCGGTCTGGGGAATCTCTTGGGTCTCCATATATGGTTTCCATCATCTTTCATAGTCTAGGAGGTCACAGAGGATGCCAACTTCTTAGAAGGCTCATCTCTGGTTCTCCGAGGAGTATATCCCAAGACAGCGAGCACTTGACCTGCCCTTACCAACCTTTCCCACTCACCATATCCATCCCCAGAAGCACAAGCAGTGGTATGGTGGTAGCCCCGGCCCGGACCCACTCGGCCAGGGACACAGAGCCGCTGCCGTCCTGGTCTATCTCTTTCATCATCTCCTGAAGAATCTGATTGGACAGGAAGAAAGGCCTTTTGCTGGGAGTGGCCCCCAGACCCTCTCCACTGTCTCCTAGGACACCACATAGTCATTCTAGCAGAGGAACCAGGTACCCGCGGGACATGGGGTAAGGCAGGTCCAGGATCATGAGGTGAGGGATATAATAAGGCAAAGGACAAACTGCCTCACCGGTCTCAGCTCAGACACATCCCAGTCTAGATATTCGGCCACTCGCATCATCTGAAGGATGATTTTTTCTACTTCCTGGAGAAAAGTGGGTAAAAGTCATAGCTAGCCACATACCATCACCACAAAGCCAAGACCACTTGCTACGGCCACTGTGCAGACGTCCTCTAGAAATCAGGGTTCCTGGATTCCACTTCCAGATCCACCTCTTGTTCTCAGGTACCTCTGACAAGTATTTGCAAGTGTCATATCTCCTGGCTTCCCTAATTTAGAGTCCAAGTTCTCCGGAACTGCTTCCACAGTTAGTCCTAGGGGACTAAGAATCTCCTCGATACGACTGTCTCCTGCTCTCTTTTTTTTTTCTTTCAGTGCCTGGGAGAGGGTAGTGTTGGGGATGCTCTGCAAACACTATGTCACTGAGCTACACACGCCCAACCTTTTCTCTGTTTCTGGAACCCTGGAAAAGTCCAGGTGTAAGAGCACAGGCAGATGGACAGACTCCCTTCCCCGGCACACACGTTTCCCTTGGCTCACCGTGCTGTCCAGGATGCCATTTCTGTCCATGTCGTACAGCTTGAAGGTGACTGTGAAGTGTTTGGGGAACTGGGTCAGTTTATGCGAGAGATCTGAAGAACTCATCCATCCCAAGGCCAGGCATGGTGGGCCTGTAATCCCGGCACTTGGAAGGTAGATTTCTATGAGTTCAAGGCCATGCTGCTCTACATAGGGAGTTCCAGGCCAGCCAGGGATTCGTAGTGAGACCCTGTCTCAAAAAAAATATTAAACACAACAAAAACAAAAACAAAACAAAGATTCCAAGAATTCAGAAAGCAAGTGAAATAAAGAGATATGGAGGGAACTTGAAGTTAGAAATAGAATTGATAGAACAGATCAGAAAGAAGGGAGGTACGGGGTGTACACCTGGAATCCCAGGACTCAGGGAGCTGAGGCAGGAGGATAGACAATTTGAGACTGGGATGGGTTACACATGTGAGACCCTGTCACATACAAATGAAACAAAAAGGGAAAAACAGCCACGCATGCCGGCCTTGGTCATTACAATGGAGGCAACACATACTTCTATGCGTCTAAGGTCACCTGCATGGGGATGCATAGACATGAGGACTGAAGTGACTGGGGTGGGTAGCATTAGCTGTAGGCAGTTCAGGAGAACAGAGGAAACAGGCCTAATCGCAGGTCTCACCTTGTTGCCTTTAAAAATCCCAAAGGAATGTGGAAAGGGGGACTGGGGAACCCTTCCCTCCCCTCTTCCCCTTTCTGCCCCTTTTTTCCCCCTGCTTAGAACGGCAAACTCACACTCTAGCTTGTCCTCTGGCCGGCCACCTTCCAGGAGGGTGAAGTAGCAATAGACATCACTGAGACAGATCACGCTGGCTACAAGATCAGAACATGGCAGACCGAGGGTCAGAGCTACGTTGGGTCATTCTTCTTGTGCTTTTCTCAGCTCCCCCTTTATCTTTCTCTTTACTAGCTCTAGCTCACTGAGAACACCCTCTATGCCCCTCTCTCTTGACCAGCCCACAATATGTGACTGTTTCAACCCTCATTCCCAAATTCAAACTACTTTGACATTTTCTCCCCATAGGCCCAGGCCAGCCCTACCTGCTTAATCGTACCTTTTGACTCAGTCTCCTTAGGCACACCTTGACTAGTGTGAAAGGACCAAAACAGAGCCCAGCATAGGTGATGGGGAACCTCTTCCACTTCCAGATACATTTTCATGAATTGTTCAAATCCCAGGTACCCAATGGCCTGTGATAAAAGTGAATGTTATTTTGGGGAGTCTGCAGGATGGAGAAGCTGGGGACTGAGGAATGGGGGTAGATGATGGATGCAGAGTTCTGATAAGCACGAGAGGCAGAATACAGTTCCTCAGGCCATCTCCTGAGTTACTAGGATCTCTTGTTTTGTTCTAAAGCAATAGCCGCAGTAACAACCAACAATGGGGTCTTTAGAGGGGAGAAAGAAAGAAGCAGGCCCACAAAGATTGCCGGAAGTTGGGGATCCCAGTGGAGAGGTAGTCGAGGAAAACGTGCCCAGTGCCACTTACATCTCCCTGGCAATATCTGTTCATCTCACCATCGTCAAAGACCTTCAGCACATCGCTGACCCTTTTGGTGGAGTCTGAGTAAGACAAGAACGCAAGGATAGTCTGGCCCTCTGCCAGAGTTCCACTTGGACCCCCACAAGTCAAATGGGTCAAATAAAAGGAACCAATGCAGGGAGGCAAGAACATGTCAGCTCCTCCACAGCAATAGCCCTCTTTCCCTCTTTGAGGCCTGGGGCAAGCAGTCAGGAGAGAAGGTGGATAGAGAGGCCGGGCCTCTGGCATGATGGGCTGTGTAAGGAGATCAGCTCTAGGTGGCTGGGGCACTGGCCTGAAGCGTCATGAGGATGAAATAATTCTCCAGAACTGAAGGACCAGGAGAAAGACTCACATTCTATGTACTTTTGCAGCTGAGCAAAGTCTTCTGGGCTGATGAGGCCCTTCTCTTTGGCCATCTTTCTTCTCTTCCTGAGGTTGATCACAGAGATCGACCGGTAGGTAGTACAGCGTCTTATGTTTGTTTTTCAGAAGGTAAGCCTAGGGGAAGACCAGGGAACTGGAGAATACCAGTTGTCTGCATCGTGTATTCCTCTCCTCCCACCCCCACCCCCGTGTCTGTCTCTAACTCTCTCTGACAAGGCCTGTCCTGTCTTTCTTTCTCTGACTCATCTCTGACATTTTCTTTCATTTCTGTGCCTTTCTTCCACTGCGACGACTTCTCCTCCCATCTGTCTTGATTCATCTGACCACTATCACCACACCATCCTCACTGTCTGCCCTTCCACACCCAGCTCCCAGGAATGCGCTTGGCCTTGTTCAGTCCCCCGCCCCCCCACTTCAGGCTATATGGTCCCTCCCCATCTCCTGTCCTCCCAAGGTTCTTACTACCTCAGCACACCTCAAAAGGCAGGACCCCATCTTGCTCCTCCTCCAGCCACCACTCCCCTGAGCCACACCCCTGCAACGACCTCTAGCGCTTCGGACACGTGACTCAGAACTAGCGGAGGCATGGATCCTACCTAGCCTGGTTCATATCTCCGGGCTTGGGGCTTTCTAGGGACGGGCGGGGACTTGGCTAGTGGGAGGGACTGGAGGAGGTTGGAAAGGAAGGCTGCTGAGTTGCTTTGCTGCCATCAGCTATGATGTCAGATCTTCCACCATGCTGGGTTACCAGCGTTTATGGAGCCCCACCTTTTGGTACTGGACCCGGGAATCAATCAGGAATAATTACGTGATACTGACTAATACCTGCCTTAAGGGCTGAATAATAAAAAAGGTGACGTTTCTTGACGGTGTTATTTTGTTTGTTTGCAAAGGTCCCCTTACTATGTAGCCCTGGCTGTCCGAGAACTGGCTGTGTAGACCAGGTTGCAACAAACTGGTTCAGCAATTGATCTGCCTGAGCCACTGGCCAGGATAAGCTACTGTATCCAGGACCCTGGGTCTCCCAGGCAAATGTTCTACAATTGAGCTACAGCCTAACCCACCTTGGTTATTTAATAACAGCAACAACAGTAATTACATATTTTACAGAAATAAATAGTACAAGGCTGCCGAGGACTGTTCAGACATAGCTGGGTTCCACTCTTGGCTGTGGTGGGCCTGTGGTTTGGAATAATTACACCTGAAAAACAGAGAGAATGGTACCTGCCTTTCACAGTTGGAAAGTTAAATATATAAAAATACCTCAAATTATGCCTGTCATAAAGGAAGTCTACAAGAAACAGCAACTATTACTGTACTGATACAACTAAATATTTAAATGAAAAAAATTTAAGAAATAATGCAAAAGAATTAAATGTTCAGATAAACAAACGAGCAGTGTAGGGCTTCGCCAGCTGTAATCTAAGTTCTCAGGAAGACGAGGCAGGATCATCATGAGTTCAAGGTCAGACTGGGCTACATCGTGAGAACACATCTGTCTAAAACTACCCTTCTCTCTCTCTGGGGAAAAAAAAAAAACCAAAAAACTTCTGGTGGCCCACACCTATAATCCCAGCACTGGAAAGGTGTGGGAGGCACAGCAGGGAACGCAAGGATTTCCCTGGCTACTTGGCAAGTTCAAGGTCCATGTAGGATACATTGAGATTCTGTTTCAAACAAACATAAAACAAAACAAAACCCTTATGTCAGCCAGGGTGGTGATGCGTTCTTGTAATCCTGGAAGCAACGGGGAGGCTGGAGCCAGAGGGTGTTGAGTTTGAAGTCAGTGAGGCTTTATGTCAAAAATTACAACTAAGCTCCACAAGGTAGAGCACATCTTTCATGGAAGCACTCTGGAAGCAGAGGCAGGAGGATCTCTGTAAGTTTAAGGCTAGCCTACTCTACATAGTGAGTTCCAGAACAGTCAAGGCTATGTAGAGAGTTCATGTCTAAGAACAAACAAACAAAAACCCCACTTGCTACTCTTTTAGAGAACCTGATTTGATTCCTAGCACACATATCAGTTGGCTCACAATAGCCTATTAATTCCACTTTTAAGGGATGTGATGCTCTTCTTCTGCCCTCCACAGGCACTGCACACACATGGCAGACATTCAAATATATACACATAACTTAAAAAATAAAATCCATCAATCTTGGTGGCCTATGCTTTTAATCTCAGCACTCAAGAGGCAGAGGTAGGTAGAACTCTGTGTTTGATGACAGCTCTACATATTGAGTTCTGGGATACATACTTTTTAACCAGACCCTGTCTCAGAAAACAAACAAATAAAACAAAAACTAAAACAAGGGGACTGGAGTGATGGCTCAGTGGTTAAGAGCACTGACTGCTCTTCCAATAGGTCCTGAGTTCAATTCCCAGCAACCACATGGTGGGCTCACAACTATCTGTAATGGGATCTGATGCCCTCTTCTGGTGTGTCTGAAGACAGCGACAGCGTACTCACATAAAATAAATAAATCTTTAAAAACAAAACAAACCTAAAACAAACAAACAAGCAAAAAAAAAAAAAAAAAACCCAAGAGGGGCTGATGAGAAGGTTCAGCAGGTAAGGTAGCTTGCTGCAAAATCCTGGCAACCTTAGTTGCATTCCTAGAACATATAAGTGTAAGAGTGAGTCTGAAGGCTGGAGAGAGATGGCTCAGCGGTTAAGAACACTGGTTAGTCTTCCAGAGGTCCTGAGTTCAATTCCCAGCAACTATCTATAATGGGATCTGTTGCCCTCTTCTGGCATTACCATATACACACACAGAATACTCATATATAAATAAGTAAAAATTAAAAAAAAAAGTGAACATGAGCTGGGTGGTGGTGGCTCACACCTTTAATCTCAGCACTTGGGAGGAGGCAAAAGCAGACGGATCTCTGTGAGTTCAAAGCCAGTCTGGTTTTTAGAGTGAGTTCCAGGACAGCCAGGGCTGTTACACAGAGAAACTCTGTAAAGGAGGGGGTGGGGAGGAGGAGGGGGAAGAAGAGGAGGAGGAAGAGAAAGAAAAAGATAAGAGCGAACCAACTCCATAGAGTTGTTTTCTGACCAACACACTTAGTTATACTACTGCGGCACAGCACACACTCACACTAAAAATAAACAAAACTTTATTTAAAAAAAAGGGAAAAGAAAAGGAAGAGGAAGAAAGGAGAAGGAAGATACAACTGAAGCTCAAGAAAGTCATGGGCTGGGAGAGCCCAAGACAACTGATAAGCTGGGGATGAGGCTCCAGCCCCAGAACACAGCACGGCCTTCACTCTGCTTCACTCTCCCTGCCACAAGCTGCCCTGTTCTCAAGCATGCCAAGGTTTTACCTGACTATCACCACGGTACTTCCTGTTCTGCCTGATTAGGGCATTGCCCCTATTCCTAGCAGAGACATCTTCTCTCACCTAAAATACCAGTTCCTTCACGAGAACTTCCTTGATGTTGGATCCAATTTTATTTATTTACTTATTTATTCATCCATTCATTCGTTTATTGAGGCAGGGCCTCACTAGCCCAGACTGGCTTGAAACTCACATAAATCTCCTGCCTCAGTCCCTTACTTTTCTTGTTCTATCTCAGTGTGGCTTCCCTGTCAAATCACAAGTAGAAATTTTTATCCCTTCTTTAAGTGTTCATATTTGACCAAGACCTTGGTTCCATAGAGGCAGGACCTTATCAGTCTTCCTTCTACTCTTTCCTCAGTACCTAAAACAGAACGAGGCATGGACTGAATTCTCAATATGGGTTGAACAAATGGTTCTATAAACCTGGGTAGTCATTTTTGGTGGGGGTCCATTAGTCCAAATTTGGATAAGCAAGGTTGCCACTGAATGTCCACTTGGCAGTCAGGAAAGTATGAGATAACTCGAGGGGTATATAGTAGGTACTAAGTAACGTCCATGTTCCAAAGGCTCTCTGAGAAGATTTGAAAATGATCTTTTGCCGGGTGGTGGTGGCGCACGCCTTTAATCCCAGCACTTGGGAGGCAGAGGCAGGAGGATTTCTGAGTTCGAGGCCAGCCTGGTCTACAAAGTGAGTTCCAGGACAGCCAGGGCTACACAGAGAAACCCTGTCTCGAAAAACCAAAAAAAAAAAAAAAAAAAAAAAAAAAAGAAAATGATCTTTTAGGACAATGACACCTAAGAAAAGGACTTTGCCTTTCTGGCCTTGATCCGTGACTACGACCCACCCTTTGCTGCCAACAGAGCTGGTGAACACACAAGAGTCTATGATCAACAGAGCTGGTGAACACACAAGAGTCTATGATCAACAGAACTGGTGAACACACAAGAGTCTATGATCAACAGAGCTGGTGAACACACAAGAGTCTATGATCAACAGAGCTGGTGAACACACAAGAGTCTATGATCAACAGAGCTGGTGAACACACAAGAGTCTATGATCAACAGAGCTGGTGAACACACAAGAGTCTATGATCAACAGAGCTGGTGAACACACAAGAGTCAGTCTATGATCAACAGAGCTGGTGAACACACAAGAGTCAGTCTATGATCAACAGAGCTGGTGAACACACAAGAGTCTATGATCAACAGAGCTGGTGAACACACAAGAGTCTATGATCAACAGAGCTGGTGAACACACAAGAGTCAGTCTATGATCAACAGAGCTGGTGAACACACAAGAGTCTATGATCAATAGAGCTTGAAGAGTTTAATTAGCATCCCTGATTATTGCTGGAGATTTTTAGATGATTCCAAAGTTCTGGGAAATGGAGACTGAGGGAGAAACAAACTAGGAACCAAGAAAAGAAAGAGGCCAAGGCACCTCTCTGGTCACTCTGCACAATGGCACAAGTCCTTCCTGTCCCTTCTTTGACTCTCCAGGTCTCACACCTGGGAGAGGCAATAGATATGGAAACTGAGAACTTTTTTTTTTCTTTTATTGTTTGTTTTTGAGCCAGAGTCTCACTATGCAGCCCTTGTTACAGTCTCTTAAGGGCTAGGATTACAGGCATCTGCAGCCACACCCTGCTGGAGAATGGACCTTTGAATTCAGTGCAGGCTGGAATCTCAGCTCTTGGATGAGTCCTTTTACTCACCGCACCACATTATTATTTTTTTTAAGATTTATTTTATTTATTCTGAGTACACCGTACCTGTCTTCAGACACACCAGAAGAAGGCATTAGATCCCATTACAGATGGTTGAGAGCCACCATGTGGTTGCTGGGATTTGAACTCAGGACCTCTGGAAGAGCAGTCTTAACCACTCTTGACTGCTGAGCCATCTCTCCAGCCCCTGAATTAAAAATTTCAAAGCTGGGAATCAAACTCAGGGCCTTAAGATCTCAAGCATATCAGGTTATCCTTCTTAATAGTGTATAGTTACTGAGATGTACACACTAGCCCAATCTTATCAATAAATAGGGACCTAATCGGTCACAAAGTGTGTTTTAAGTAAGTTTACATAGCAATTATACATAGTAAAGTGTGTGATACAGAATAAGAATTCAATAAACATCAGCCATTTTTTTTTCAAAAATCAGCTAATATTATATAAGGTAATACACAAAACATAATTTTATGTCTGGTAAAGCATAATATAGACAGATAATTCCGGCTACTCAGGAAACTCAGATAAGGGGATGGAAAGCTTAAGGCCTGCCTTGGCTACAAAGTAAGTTTAAGGACAGCATGAGAAACTTTGGTGAGACCCTGTCCCTCTACATACCCCCAAAATGAGAAAAAGAAACACAGTTGGGTATTAGGAAAAATTACACTTTTAAGCCAAACTCACAAATTCTAGTGACTTCTATTAGTAGCAAGGCTCAGTTATGTACCTTCCACCTTAAAGTAAAAGTACTTATGTCAGGTACAGACATGTAGTAGCATCGGGAGTGTGAATTTGCCTCTGAGAAAATGAGGAGGTGGCTGGAAACTATAGGAACATCTGTGGGGTGGGACCTTGGACATCGGGGCTTCTAAGGATCTAGTCAGATGCCCTGACTTCTGTCAGAGAGTATAGGTTGGCTGCCGCTGGACCTGAGGGAGAACAGACTACAGGATCCTGGGACCTTAAAGACCTGGAACAAGTCCAAAGTGTTCTCCGGCTTCATCCCAACCCGAGGCTCTAACCTGGGCTAGTCCAGACAGATGCAGGGCTGGAAGGGTGGAGTCTGTAGTCCTACCCCCAGCTATTTGTGACTCACGCATCCCTTCCCTCCCCTGATTTCCCGGACTCACCTCTATCAACTTAGGGTGAGACCAAAAGAAATTGACTTGGGAGGGAAAGAATCCTACAACATCCTGGGCTCAGGATCACAGTCAAGACTCTAGACAACCTGTCCAAAGTACGTCCACCAAATCTTGGTGCCTCTCCTTCTTCAGATGTAACTTTAAACACTGAATACTAAAATTACAGCTGTCGAAGAGATAAGGTTTCCACAACTGGCACTAACACTTAACGTTTCCTTTCGCTTCATTGCTCACTTTCAAATTCCCCATTACTGAAGAATTAGCATGTTTCTAGGATATTCAGGATGTCCCAGCAAGATATTTCACAGAGCAGGTACTCCTAGCTTTAGAGCCAAACCTAATGAGCTGGAATAACCACATCAGGCATCCCTCAACCCCTGGGGTTGGGGGGGGGGGTGTCCGTTCTTTCCTCCCCATCCCTGCTACTAGTCAGAGTTTTTTTGGTCTTAAAGCATCAGAATTCATTAAATCACCACAAACATCAGGGATAGTTGTGTTGCCTGGATAAGGGGGTGGCACACTATGTTCATGTACGGAGGGTGTCGTAGCTACTAGTACAGGAGGAAGTTAAGATGTTGGCATAGTTGGGGGATGTGGGCTTGTATTTTCTGAGGCTGTGGGGATGACCAATAATATTTGCTTTTCTTCCTCGGTAGTCAGGTTCATTTCTCATTTAAAGCTGAAAAGTGGCTTCCCACCCAGTCTTTTCAGAAAATTCATCGTGACAGGTGTGGAAAGAAGGATCGGAGGCCAAAGAAAAACCCTTCACCCGTGTGGCACCGTGGGTTTCCAAAAGGCACCTTTCTTCCGAGTTCCCAGGAGCTGAGCTCCCCCAGCTCTCCGAGTGAGCAAGAGGGATGAGGGTGATGGGAAGATCTGGGGGAAACGCAGCTTACCCCGGTCTTGCGCAGCGCTACGGCAGCCCCCGCGTCCCAGAGCAAACCCTTCCAGCAGCAGGCTCCAGCTGTCAACGCTTCCTTCTCTGGACGCCGCAACCCTCACCCAGCCGGTGGGGCGGCCCCTTCCGCTGCCCTTCTGACCGGGTCGGAGAGTGTGCGAGAGGCGCGGGGCTCGCGGGGGGCTCTACCTTGACCCAGGAGAGCGCACGGTGGGAGTTGGGGCGCCGGAGCCCGAGCTGGGCAGGAGGGGACGGGCTAGGAAGACGCGGCCCGCCGCGGGGCCGCCCAGCTCCTGACGACACACTGCCCGCCCCCGACCCAGCCTGTCCTCCCGTCGCGCCCGAGACCACCGCTGTTGCCAGCTTTCTAACACAATCTTCTCCGGGCCTCCAGAGTATCTCCAGGGCTCTTGGTTTGTGCCACTTTCTCCACTCCTACGCTTCTGTCTTCCCACGCCCGGGGCAGCCCTACTTCTATTTTTCTCTTCTAATTGGTCAAAGCCTCTCCCATCATCCCTTCCCTGGAAGGCCAAGGTAGGGGTCAGGGTGCTGATTAGAACCACCCAGCAACTGGTCAGCAATTGGCCGGCCCTCCAATCTCCAAATCGTCACTTTGGACGCGCCTGCCCAACTCAATGACAATAACATTCAGGAGAACCCAGAGGGGCAAGGCCAGAGTTCCACATTTCACAACCCTAGACCTAGGTACATTTCCTTCTCCACATAGCTCCACATTGCTTGACCCTGCCTGAGAGAGATAATTGCCCACCTCTCCTCCGAGTTCCTCAGCTCCACCTCGGACTTGTCCATGCACAGTTTTTATCTCAAAAACCCATATCCTCTCCTTAAGACCAAGGTGGAGGTTTAGGTGCATAAAACACGTGTGACTGTATTCATCTTTTCTCCATACCCAACCCTAGCACTTTACCCTCTGGCCTTGGCAGATGGCACAGAAGTCGCTGGGCAAAGGTAGCGCTGAAGGCAGAGCCTTTCAGTTCCTCCTACCTGTAATTGGAGCTGTCAGGACTCTTGGAGCAGCATGGTTGGTGTGAGGCTGAACCAAGAGGAGACTGGGGATTTACTGGTAGCGACTGGGGACCCAGGCATCCTGCACCCCGGCCCCGCCCCAAACCCCCTGACTAACTCCCTCCTACCCTTCTCTGAAGTAGGAGCCTTACAAAGCCTTGGGTTCTTGGAATTGTATCCTCTTACAGCCGGGAGTAAAAAGGAGTGGGAGAGGAGACTGCTTGTTGGAAATGTGTGTATATATTTGGGTCCAGTGAGGGTCAGAGAGAAAAAAATGAAAGAGTATATTAGGCCCTCTAGTGGAAACAGGGAAGCAAGCAGTTCTCAAATATTTGGAGATAATGCTGTTGAAGCAACTCTCCGGAGTCTAGAGTCATGTTGTTGTTGTTATCTAAACTTTAGATTCAGATCAGGAGTTGGAGAATGAGCTGTCTCTGTTCTTCGGTCCTTTTCAGGTTTGTTCTGTTTTGTTTGCATCTAGATCCTTCATTGTTTTTGTTTTTGGTTTCATTTTTCCCCCTTCCTCCTCCATCATTGTCACAATTATGCTGCAGATGAACTTCAGCGCCTGGAACATGCTTCTCCAGTGCTCCACCACTGATCTATACCGATATCCCCGCACCCTTCTTTTTAACAGTGTTTTCTTCACCATTAGCAAAGCTTATCTCCCCTTCCTACATAGCCTCTGTATTCACAATCAACAAACTATATTTCCTGAGACAAGATTTTAGTATGTATGTAGCCTAAGCTGGCCGTGAACTTGTCATCCTGGCTCAGCCTCTCAAGAGCTGGGTTTACTGACGTATGCCACTCCTGGTATCAACAGACACGTTTGAAGGCCTCTTTATACCCGATCTTGTTCTTAGTTCTGTAGGATAAGCGAAACATAGATCGAAGCGAGTGGCTAGATGCCTGTAAAGCTTCCTAGCTCTTGGTCACTCTAAACAAAGATCCTGTTTAAATAACACTATGTCCCAAACTACTCTTTGAATCAGTCCTTGCATGAAATCAGACTCTCCTACATAAAAAAAAAAAAAGCCATAGGTTGGAATATGATTTTTCCAATAAGGAATCAAAGGAACCCAGTCTTACTGTAGCATTTTTGTACCTTATTTCGGATCTGTGCATTACCATACTCCCAAGTCAGTTGTTGGGGGGGGGGGGCAGAAGAAAATGGCGGAAGAAAAGCAAAGAAATGTCTACGGAGGAGGTGTTTGATGCCTATAGCTCCAGGTGCTCGTCTCTTTAATCAACCACATCATACAAGTCAGAAAGAAAGAAACCGCAAGGAACAAAGCGAAAGGAAAAAACAAGCCTGTTTTCCCAGCCTCTTCTTCCTCTGGGTGGGGGTACACATCCGGGGCCCAGGGCTGGGTCCAGGGCCAGTCTACTGAACAGACAATTGAGTTTCACTTCCTGCCAACCTGCAGAGATGGGGGCAGGATGTCTGAGGGGTACAGTGATGGGGAGTGTCCAGAGATTAAAGAGTAAACAGGTCACACTAGGATTTCCCCTCACTGAGCAGGTCTGTGGAGAGTTGTAGAGACCACTCTTGAAATAAATAGTTCGAGTCATGCACCTCACTAATTTTCAGAGGTACCGTTCCATATTCTTAGCTCCTTTTCCTCATTGAGGAAAGGGTACTAGATAGACAGGACTGGAGTACAATTGATGAATGGACAGATATGGGCTGGTGGTCTTGGGGTGTAGTTCACTGGCCAGAATGGTTGACTGACTTATGCTAGCTACACTCTAGGTTCCATTCCCTAGTATCCCTCCCTCCACCATATACACACGCGCAGGAAGAAGCAAAGGCATGGGTGAACACACACACAAAGGATTAGAGGCATACACGGCGGGGCAGTGGTGGCGCACGCCTTTAATCCCAGCACTTGGGAGGCAGAAGTAGGCAGATTTCTGAGTTCGAGGCCAGCCTGGTCTACAGAGTGAGTTCCAGGACAGCCCGGGATACAGAGAGAGAAACCCTGTATCGAAAAAACAAACAAACAAACAAACAAAAAAAAGAGGCATACACGTGTAATAATATGTAGTACACGCAAATAGCGTTAAGGTCATTTTGAGACTTGGAGTCCGAGGAGAGAGGTCAAAGCTGAGAGAATTGCAAGGCAATGTGTGAGCTTTTGAAAACTTAGTTGAGTTCTTATCGCTTGTTTTTTTTTTAATCAGTTTTTTCCTCCTTTTTTTTCTTTTGTTTTGTCTTAAAGTGAAACATATTGTCTATTGCTGACATACTAATATTTTTCCCCTTCTCAATTTGTTGTACTTTAACGTAAGCCAGAGTTGGGCAGTAGAGGAAGGTGAAAGAGTTATGGAAAAAGCTTTGTAGGAAGAGGGCAGAATCTGACACCTGAGGAGAGGAGAGCTTGAGCCAGCACCTTCCAGACAGAAGAGGAAACAGGTTTAACAGGATTTAGCCCCAAAGGAACTAAGTTGCTGAAAGGGGAGGGGAGGGGAGGAACCGGGACAGGACTTTGGCGTTCTTTTGAAGAACGAAGCACCGGACCGGGCACAACCTAACAAAGGAAGTGGCCTCACAGTCCCCATAGATTTAAGGGTGGAACTGTTCGCGACACCCAAAGCTAAACCGAAGTGTTGGGCGCGGCTAATTAGAATACTGACTGGGTCCGCCCAAAAGCCTTCACCCTGTGCCCTCTGACCCGGGAGGATCCACTACTGAGCAGCAGGCCCAGAAGTTACCTCGCCGCTGAATTCCCCAGGGCTGCCTGCCCAATTCAGTCATGGAAACTGCCAGCACCCCAGAGGCCACGGGGAAAGGTGACCGACTCTCTGTGCGCCGATCTTTGCGCACCCCTTTCATAGGTTAACCTATGTTCAGTTAACCTGGGCGGCCGAGAGTGATCGGCTCGCAGAGTAGACCTGCCGACTTTAAGTGTTAGTCGGGGTTTTTGTGCATCCCTGGGATTTCTCTGCCCATGCGAACGAGCGCCCTGGGGTTTGGTGCAGGCTAGGGGCCTTGCATCTTCCTTAACTCTTTTACCAGCTTTTCTACAGGGTGCCGGTGGGCCTTGAGCCTGCGAGGACTGTCCGGGATAAGGCTTATGTCGGAACTTCTCTTCGAGCCCAGAGGATTGTTTTATATACATTAGGAGGTCAATAGTGGTATCGGGTGGTAGCAAAAGAGCCCACGACTATGAGCGTCCACACTTCCTTTTCCGCCTCCCGTGTCAAAGAAATGGTGCAGTCTCTCTTTAAGATTAAAATGGTGGCTTGCTATGATGAGGACTCCACTTCCGGTGGGGAGGGGGCGGGACCCCAGCCCGCTCACGCCGGAAGTGGTTCTGGTTCTCAAGATGGCGACTCCCTATGTAACTGACGAGACCGGCGGTGAGTGCGGGAATCGCGGAGCCGCTTCTCCCGGGATTCTTGGGTTAGGGGTTCGGACTTTGAAAAGGGTTTGTGCCACGCCCATCCCGGGGCTCCTCCTTTGCCACGCCCCCGTACCGCCTTCCCCATTCATTCCTTTGGGTTGTTACCGGCGCCCCCTTCTGGTCTCGTGTTGGGGGGGGTCTCTGCTTCCGGTCTCCCAAACCCTGGGGTCCTTCAATGTCCCCTGCTCCGGGACCCTTAGGAGCTTCAGCTCTTTCTAGCTGTTGAGTCCCATACCTTTTCAGGGTTCTCCAGTGTTATGGGCTCCTGCACTATCAGTTCCCTCCAATTCCAACCCTCTTTCCCCCTCCCCCATCTCTTATACCTGCTCTCTACCCTTCCCTGCTTTCATTCTTTTTCTCCGAGCTGTGTTTGCTGATGATCTCATTGCTAGATAGTGCTTTCCTCACTCTTTGCCCCGTCTTCATTTGTTGGGGGTGGGGTGGGATGGGGAGGGGTGTCCCTGAAATCCAGAGGTGTGAAGGGAAAAGAGGAATTTAGCTTTCAACTTGACTTTTCTCACTGGTGGAGTTTTCCATTTAAAGTGGGAGAAGACAAACAGGAAAAGTATATACTGGCCTTTCTGTCAACATCTTTGATAATTGATAGAACCCCATTATTTCTTCAAGGTTGAGTAGAATTTCAGTCCAGCTGTCTGAAATGTTGAAGTCTGCTGTTTGTGTGTGAAACTGAGAATCAGTTTTATGTTATTTTGTCTTTGTTTCTAGTTGCCTTGTCTTTAGAATAATGTGCAATATTGACTTCGAGATGATCGGATAGATAATATGAAAGACTTGAAAAACGCAGTGCAAGCACCTGGTGACTGTTTTTGTAGCCCTCATTTTGGTCTTCATGTGTGGTCACTGGCTCTAGGGTTTTGTAGAAGTGATTCTGTGATTGTGCGGTAATGCACGGTGTGTTTTAAAATGTGCCATGTAATGCTTCTTGGTTTGCTTTATATGTTCCTTATTAAGTAGACTACCTGTTTTATGATACTTAATGACAACTTGGTTTTCTGCCACCTTCCCCTGTTCTTGCATTTCAAAGTGTTATAGAAATGTTGCCTTATGTTTTCTACTCAGTAGGTCTTTAGCTAGCAACCAGTATTGTTTTTGTTTTGTTTTGTTTTGTTTTTTTAAAGACAGGATCTCATTATGTACCCTTGACTGGCCTAGAACTCCCAATGCAGACCAAACTTGTCTGGTCTTGAACACAGAGCGATCCACCTGCCTCTCTGCCTCTCAGGTGCTGGGATCAAAGGTGTGAACCACTGTGCCCGACCTTTAAAAAGCAACTTTTTTCTTTAACCCTCCTCAGATGTTTAATCCCCAGATGTTGTCTCACTGTGTAGCCCTGGCTGGCCTGGAGCCTACTGTGTAGACCAGGCTGGCCTTGAACTCGTAGAGATTCACTTGCCTCTGCCTCCCAAGTTGTGGGATTAAAGGCATGCGCCACCACTGCCCGGACAGTTTGCAGCTTTTTGTTTTGTTTTTTCGAGACAGGGTTTCTCTGTGTAGCCCTGGCTGTTCTGGAACTCACTCTGTAGACCAGGCTGGCCTCGAACTCAGAAATCTGCCTGCCTCTGCCTCCCAAGTGCTGGGATTAAAGGCATGTGCCATCACTGCCCGGCCAGTTTGCAGCTTTTAATATGTACCTTCTTACTCTTTTTATATTCCATCTGGCTCCTGTCCTGCCATAGAGATATTTTCTGTTCTTTGTGACTCTGTAGAAGAGAAAAATAAGCTGTTCTTTTGCTTCTCTGCTTTTCAAATGCACGTATAGCAAAATGGCAGTGTTCCTATCTACTGCCTACAGATTATGGTTTTTTGGTTTTTGTTTTTTTTTTAAGACTTACTTATTTTATGTGTGTGAATGTTTTGCCTGTGTGTATGTCTGTGCATCATTTGTGTGGTTGTGACCACAGAAATCAGAAGAGGTATTAGATCTGGAGCTGGAGTTTCAGTTAGAAGCTATTATGTCAGTGCTGGGAGTCAACCCCCAAGTCCTCTGTCCACTGCAGTAGCCACTCTTAATCCCGAGCCAACTCTCTAGCCCTTTTGTTTTTATTTTTGTTGTTAATCTGTTTGTAGCAGCTTGGGAATACTCTGAACTCCCTAGTTCCTGAGCACAAGATCATTGACGTACCTTTGTATTTTCAGCTACACCTCAGGATTACTACAACCTGGACCTCATCTGTGACACATTTCCTTTCAGGTATTCCCCTTCGCTTTAGCCTCCTCACCAGTCACCATTTGACTGTCTCAAATCCACAGAGGCAGCTTTTTGCCCTCTTTAGGTTTTCTGGTTCCATGTGTGTGTGTGAATGTGTGTGTTTGCTTGTGTGCATGTGCATGTGTGGGTGCAGGTCCACATGCATATGGAGGCCAGATAGATGTTGATGTCAGGTGTCTTCCTTGACCACCCCACTCCCCACCAGCACCACCTTATATCTGACAGGATCTTTCCCTGAAACCCAGAGTTTGGTGACTCGGCTAGTCTAGGTAGTCAGGGTGCTCCCAGGATCCTGTCTCTGTCTCTCAAGTGCTGGGACTGTAGGCATGCCACCAGCCCAGAGTATGGGTGTGGGTGCAGGCGATCTGAGTTCTGGTCTCTATATTAATGCGACAAGTGCTTAATTTCTGAGCCGTATCCCCAGCCCCCTCTTATAATGTTTGTTTATTTTTTGGCTATTTAGGTAGAGTCTCTTGTAGTTCAGGCTGGCCTTGAACTCCTGTTCTTCCTGTCCCCACTTCCTGTGCCTGCATTGCAGGTATTCAGTTCAGTACTGCACATGGCTGTCTTTGTCTTGAATGATATCCATCAACTCTTTTATTGGTTTCTGATTTTAGACTGTAATATATATATTGCTAGAAAAGAAAATCAGAAGTTAGAATATCCAATCTAGTGTTAACTTCTGTCAGTATCACAGCTTTTTGCCAATTCCTGCTTCCTGGTATCCTGTGACTCTGTCATTAGCCCTTTAATTCCTCCTTTTGTGGCATATACCCTTACTTCTTATTTCATTAGAAAATTAAGGCCTGCCATTTCTGTTCTCTCTGAGCCACAGCCAGGTATCTGTCACTCTCCTTCCTCCCTCTCTCCTGCCTTCTGTCAGGATTTCACATCAGCGGCTTGAGCGCAGGGATTATAGGCGTGGGCTGCACTGTTAAAGTCCAGATTTCTTGACTATTGGGTCTCGCTAGTCCCTGGTGCTTCCTTCCTCTCCTGTGTTGCTGATGCCTTTTCCTTTCTAAGAGTTAGAGAATGTCTGACTCTTGACTGTACTGTCACCTTCAGATTCACCTTTTCTGATTGCAGCTTCCATTGTTATTTCCTGTTATGGGCACCCTTTTCTAGCCATCTCTAGAGCAACCTTTTTGTCCCTTTTTAAGACTTTGATAGATTTTATTTATTCTGAAACAGTGAGATGGTATAGATTTCAGAACAGCTTTAGATTTTGCTAACAATCAAGAAGATGGGTCAAAGAATTCCTATATATCTCATACCTTTCCCTTTTACTAGCATTTTATATTGATAATGTATATTTCTTACTGTAAACTAATCAGTATCAGTATATGATTATTAGTTAAATCATAGGTTATTCAGGCCAGGCATGGTGGTTCACACCTGGGTTCCTAGCACTTGGGAAGTAGACAGAAATCCTATACTTTGAGGCCAGCCTGGATTACATAGACCTTGTCTCCAAAAGCAGCATATTACTGAAACTTCCTTAAACTGGGGTGGGGGGTGGGGGTGGCCCGGGCCTATAATCCCAACACTTAGAAGGTAGAGACAGTCTTACCTCTTGAGTTTAAGGACAGCCTGGTCTACACTGTCTGTGTGAGAGACAGAGAGAGAGAGAGAGAGAGAGAGAGAGGAAGAAGAAGAAGAAGAAGAGGAGGAGGAGGAGAGGGAGCGGGAGAGAGAGAGAGATTAAGAAAAGACCTTTCATAATTTTTTTCTGATCCAGGATCTCATCTAGCATGTTATATGTAGGACTCATGTCTCTCATCTAGCATGTCATCACATGTAGGTCCCATGTCTCTCTAGCATGTTATCACATGTAGGTCTCATGCCTCTTTAAGGACAGTTTCTCACACTTTTATTGCCTTCAGTCACCTTTATGGGCTTTTTTTGTGGGGTGTACATGTGTGAGTATGTGTGGTATATACTCACATGTACCCATTCGTGATTTCAGAGGCTAGAGGAGGCCAGCTGGTGTCCTGTTCTTTCTGTCACATTCCATCGAAAGAGGATCTCTTGTTGAGTCACGGGTGCATATGGCCATACCTGCCTTTTTACTTGCATGCTGGTGATGCTTTTAGGAGTATTTTAGTATGTTTATGAGTGATTTGCCAACATATATTATACATGTGCTTAGTGTCTATAGTTAGAATATAGAGACAGTTGTTAGCTGCCACTTGAGTGCTGGGAATTAAACCTGGGTCCTCTGTAAGAGCAACAAGTGATCTTAACTGATGAGCCTGTTCTCCAGCCCCAGTGGTACTGAGGGTTCTAACTCAGGTGCTGTGCTCCCACGGCAGTGCCTTTACCCAAAGCTACTCCCTAACTGTTTTCAGCAATGCTAGGCATGTATTTTGAAGACCAATCTTCTATTGGGATTTCTTTTTCTCCCTATCCCCAACTCTCTGTCATGTGTTCGTGTGTGTGTGTGTGTGTGTGTGTGTGTGTGTGTGGGTTTGTATGAAACACTGTCTAGCCTAGGGAGGTCTTGAACTCTGGCTCTACCTTTCCTCAGCCTACTGAGTGCTAGGATTCCAGGTATATGTCACCATCCCCAGCAGTTTGATGTTTCTGTCATGAAATTTAGAATAGGTGGTTTTGGAGGAAAACAATAGAGACAGGTTACAGGTTATAAGATAACAGTGATTTCCCCCCAATAACCCTGTCTGAAGTAGTGTTTATAAAGTATTTCCACTGTAAACGTTTACCATTCCTCATTTAAAATGTTTTATTTATTTTTATGTATGTGGGTGTTTTGTCTGGATATATGTCTGTCTACTAGATGTGTGCCTGTTGCCAGAAAAGGGCATTGGATCCCATGAACTGGAGGTGCAGGCAGTTGTCAGCTGCAGGTGGGTGCTAGGAATTGAACCCTGGTCCTCTGGAAGAGCAGTCAGTACTTACCATCTCGCCACCCGGCCTCATGCTTTATGGAGGATACCGGTCACTGTGAGCCCAGGTCAGGAGTAGGCATTAGGTTTCCTTTTTAAGGGCAGATTATTTGCAGTCTTCTTCCTAATGTGTTTGGGATTTTTTGTTTTGTTTTGTCTTTTTGAAACAGGGTCTCATTCGGTAGACCAGGCTATCCTGGAATTCACTAGGTAGCTCAGAATGTCCTTGAGCTCACAGTAGTTTCCTGCTTTAACTTTCCAACTGCTAGATATACAGGTGTGAGTACGCGCGCGTGTACACACACACACACACACACACACACACACACACACACACACACAGCCTCTCTCCTGTTTATTCAGTCATTTAACATTATTTTGCTGATATTTTATATTAGGGTTACCTAGTATTCATTTATTTTATTGTTCAAACATTTCTGCTTTACTTATTTTGGGTAGGGCTGGGGTGCTTGTAATGCCAAAGATAGATTCCAGGGCCTGGAACATTTTAGGCAAGAATTCTAACACTAACACTATTCTCTAATTCTAACACTATACCTGCTCTCAGCTCCCAGCCTGCCATTGTTTCACTGTTCACTTGTTTCAGACAGGGTTCTCTATGTAGCCCAGGCTATCCTGGAGATGGAACTCTATGTAGACCAGGCTGGCCTTGGACTCAGAGATCTGCCTGCCTCCACCTTTTTTTTTGTTTGTTTGTTTGTTTGTTTTTCGAGACAGGGTTTCTCTGTGTAGCCCTGGCTGTCCTGGAACTCACTTTGTAGACCAGGCTGGCCTCGAACTCAGAAATTCTCCTGCCTCTGCCTCCCAAGTGCTGGGATTAAAGGCGTGCGCCACCACTGCCCGGCTCAGATCTGGAATCTTAGCATCTCAGAGGCTGAGGCAAGAGAATGGCTTGAGCTTATGACTTTGGAGCTAGCCTAGGCCCACAGGAAGAAAAGAAGTTCCTAAAGCTTCTTTTTGTTTGGTTTTGAATTTATTTTACTTTGTATGTGTGAGTGCTTTTCTTGTAGACATGTATGTGTGCCCTGTGTGTCTGTTGGGTTCCATGGAACTGGGTTTATGGATGGTTCAGGCCACTGGGTACTGAACTTGGGTCCTCTGCAAGAGCAACAAGTGTTCTTAATCTCTGGGCCATCTCTCCAGATATACCCCCACCTTATTTTTTAAATGTGAAATGCTTTGTGAATTTGCAACCTTGTGCAGATACCTTGCTAATCTCTATATTTTTAGTATATGTCCTGCCAAAGTAAGTACAAAATAGTTGTTAACAAGCCTTTGGGCATATTGCTAAATGATAAAATGGATGATAGGACTATTAGTTTCCCAGCTTTATACAAAGCGCATATGAGTTTGCTGGATTTGTCTTAAGCTTTTTTCTTACGTTTTTCTGTGTTATACATATTAGTGGGTGTGTGCACATGTGTGTGTAAAGGGTGGGGGTTGTTGACCTTGGGTATCTACTTGAACACCCCAACACAGCACCCTTTTTTTTTTTGAGATAAGATCTTACTGAGTAGGTTTGGATGGCCTAGAACTCACTGTTTGACAAGGCTGGTCTCGAATGCCCAGAGATCTGCCTGTCTCTGCTCCCCGATTAGGACTAAAGGTGTGCAGTACCATGCCCATCTCCACTCCGTTTTTCAAAGACAAGGCTCTCTGAGTTTGGAGCTCACTGTACGGCTAGACTGGCTGCTGAGCAGGTCCGAGGGAGCCTCCTGTCTGTCTCCCTAGTTCTCAGGCATGCACCACTATGCCTGCGTGAGTTCTGGGGGTGGTATCCTGGTCCTGCGAGTGCAGGTGTGTGCCTCTGTGCTGGAATTTAGATTCTTGTGCTTGTGTAGGAAGCACTTCAACTGAGCCATTTCCCCAGCCCGTTTTTTTTTTTTGTTTGTTTGTTTGTTTCTTTTTTTAAATTTCTATTTCCTTTGATTACTAGTAAGTTTGAACTTTTTTGCATTACATTTATGTATTTATCTGTATTTGTTTGGATATGTGTGAACATGCTCTCTTGTATGTCAAAAAGCAACTTAAGGGAATCAGTTTTTTCCACCATGTGTCAGGCTAGGCCAAAACGACCTTTATTGGCTGGCCAGGTCCAGTGTATAGTAATAGTGCTACAGTCTTTGGAATTCAGAGTTTTTTTTTGTTTTTTTTTTTAAGATTTATTTATTTATTTATTATATGTAAGTACGCTGTAGCTGTCTTCAGACACACCAGAAGAGGGCGTCAGATCTCATTACAGATGGTTGTGAGCCACCATGTGGTTGCTGGGATTTGAACTCAGGACCTTTGGAAGAGCAGTCGGTGCTCTTAACCACTGAGCCATCTCTCCAGCCCCCTGGAATTCAGAGTTTTGATTTTAGTTTCTGATACTGTTTACTAATTGTAACCTGGGGAATGTTAATAAATTTCTCATCATGTGTGAAACTGGAATGATATTTCATGGAGTTGTGAAAATTAAATAAGATGCATATAAATATTGAGCCCTGTGATTGCTGCCTTTATCTTTTGGGAATTGGATTTATACTCGTTCTGCTCAGTACACAGCTTGGTGGAGCGCTCCCCTGGCATACACAAAGCCTTGGGTCCCGCGCGCACCAGATTGTGGTGGTGCACATCTGTCAGCCTCAGCTGCATAAGTTTGAGGCTGACCTGGGCTACTTAAGACCCTGAAGACAGAAGGCACTCTTCTATACAAACAATCCTCTCTCCCTTACCATGCTTTAAGAGAAGGTCTCTTTAAGTCAGTCTAGCCTTGAACTCACGGCAGTCTTCCTGCCTCAACTTCCTGAATGCTGGAATTTCAGGCCTGAGCTAACTTTAAAGAGAGAGAGAGTGAGAAAAAAAACCAACCATTTTTTTTAAAGATTTATTTATTTATTATATGTAAGTACATGGTAGCTGTCTTCAGACACCCCAGAAGAGGGCATCAGATCCCATCACAGATGGTTGTGAGCCACCCTGTGGTTGCTGGGATTTGAACTCAGGACCTTTGGAAGAGCAGTCAGTGCTCTTAACCACTGAGTTATCTCTCCAGCCCCAAGCTTAACTTCTTGAAGAAGGTCTAGTGGCACATAACTTTAATCCCAGCATTCTGGAGTCTAAGGCAGGTGGATCTTGGTGATTACTAGTTCAGCCAGGGCTACATAGTGAGATGTTATCTCAAATAAAATAAACTTGTTGAAGACTGTACTCAGCTTGTAAATGATAATTATATCCAGAGTAAACAAGTCATATGTGAAACTGCTGGTGTGATCCAGCTTCATGTTAATAAGAGCCCGTTCTAACTGTGTTAGGATGCTGTGACTTTTCCAATGCTGTGATTTTAATTGTTGTCTCATTACCCTGTCCCTTTCTCTACATAAAGGAATATTGGCTGCCCATTTGTTACTATTCATAACCAATCTTTAAGGTCAGATCTTGAGGCTTTCCTACCTCCCTGTCACCTCACCCTCCCCACTCCACACTCACACTCACACACAATTTTTTTCCTGAGACAGGGTCTCACCACATAGCCCCTGATGGCTCAAACTGGCCTCACTATGTAGACCAGGTCAACCTCAGACATATGTGTGGAGGTCTTGATTCCCAGTCACTTTCTTGGCACAATACTTAAAACTATTCTCTCATTCTTTGTTTGCCTGACTTGTCTATTTCCTCTTTAACATTAAAAAAATTATTATCATTTCAGTGTTTTATATTCAAAATTGGGTCTTACATAGACAAGTGTGACTTTGGCTCCTGATCCTCTTGCCTCTAATACTACTTGAATTCTAGGATAATCAGAATACATTGCTATGCCTGGTTAAACCTGGATGTTTAAGGCAAGCATTCCACCGTGTGTGTGTGTGTGTGTGCGTGTGTGTTGTAGCTCAGACTTTGCTTCAGTTCACGGCAGTCTTCTTGCCTCAGTCTCTTCCATTTACACTGTAGACTCCTGAAACTAAGGACATGTTACTCACAGTGATAATCCTGGAGTACATAGTGTCTAGTTACTAGACTGTGTGTCATATTTAATTCACTTATAATCTGACTTCTGACCACTGTATTTTCTTGAGGCTTTATTCTTAGAAGATAAATAAGGATTTCAAATTAGCAAAAATTGTTTTCTTGTTTTTGTTTTTGTTTTACAAGATAGGAGGGTTTCTCTGTGTAACAGCCCAGTCAGTCACTTTGTAGACCAGACTGGCTTCAAATTCACAGAGATTCACCTGCCTCTGCCTCCCAGTGCTGAGATTAAAGGTGTGCATCACCACTATAAAAAAAAGCTGTTTTTTAAATTTCCCCTGTCCATAGTGTCTATGCAGTACTTTAGTGTTAAACACTTAAAATAGTATTTAATATACTTTATCACTACCGAAACTTTAAACTCTTGTTTTCTATGGCATAGCACTGTCTGGAATATTTCTTTTTTTTTTTTTTTTTTGCATTTCAATAATTTTATTGAAAGGTATATTCAAAACAAAGGTAGTTGGTTAGTTCACTTCTGTCCACTCAAAATCAATATTGTTTTCAGATTGAAGCATATCAGCCTTTAGGAAGAACTGAAAAGTTCTCAGTGAAATATGGTTTACAAAGGTTAAGAATAAAATACACCCGTTCTTTGGTTTATCGTTTAGCTTCTCAATGGATAATTTTCTTATCCATTACATGTCAGAATGGTTGCAGCTACTCTAGGTAGCCTGTCAGTGCTGCTGTTCTTTCTTCCTTGAGAGCAACGATGATGATCATTTCCTAACTTGAATACTCTCCTTTTACAATTATTTTAATTACTTTATTTTCTTACTTATTTACTGGGAGGGGGAAGACTGGCCACAGTGCATTTGTGGCAATAAGAGCTCAGCTGACACGTGTCAGTTCTCTCCTCCCACCTTATGGGGTCAAACAGACGGCCACCCAGCCATCGAGCCTCCACTGGCCCTTCTTTCCCTTTTTTAGAAATTGTACCCAGGGTCTGCAGTGATGGCTCAGTGGTTAAGAGCACATACTTTTCCAGAGGACCCAGGTCCAGTTCCCATCGTTTATGTTAACTGACTCACAACTGCCTGTAACTCTAGCTCCAGAGGGATCCAACACCTCAGGCCTCTGCAGCACCTGCCCTCATGAACGCTTACCGCAAAATATATACTTAATTAAAAGTGATAAACCTGGGGAGATGGTTCATCAGTTAAGAGCACTCACTGCTCTTCAGAGGACCTGGGTTTGGTTTTCAGCTCCTATATCAGACAGCTCGTAACAGTCTATAGCTCCAGCTCCCGGGGAATCCAGTGCTTCCGGTCTCTGTGGGCACCTGCGTTCATGTGCATATACCTGCATGCAGGCACACACCTACATATCATTTTTAAAAATCTTTTAATAACAGCAACAACAAAAAACAAATCTTTAAAAAAGGAAAAGGAAATTGTCCCCAGGTATTAAGAGTTGTTAGTCCTGAGATCCTGTCATGTTCAAATCTATGACCTAGTCTTTCCTTGTAGCAGGTCCCAGAGACTCACATTTTTACCAGGTAATTCCCAGGTCCTGTGGAGTTCTCCCAAGCCTTGCTGTGTTACTATTTATTGTCTTTCTGTGAATTCATCTTAGTTTTAAGGGTTAAGAATTAGTTGGCTCAGCAGTTAAGAGCACTATTGCTCTTGCACAGGACCTGGGTTTGATTCCCACATAGCTGCTCCTAAGTGTCTGTAGCTCCAGTTCCAGAGAATCACGCGCTATCTTCTAATCTCTGCAGGCAAGTCACATATGCTGCACACATATACATACAATCAAAACACCCCACATACATAAAATAAAATTTAAAAAGTTTTTATTGCTAGTAGAGTTTATTGCTAGAAATAGTTTAAGGATGGCACCCATCCAATGTGGGGAAATAGCAAGCTTTAAAATTCTGTCCCTGGGGCTGGAGAGATGGCTCAGCGGTTAAGAGCACTGACTGCTCTCCTGAAGGTCCTGAGTTCAAATCCTAGCAACCACATGGTGGCTCACAACCATCCGTAAATAGATCTGATGCCCTCTTCTGGTGTGTCTGAAGACAACTACAATGTACTCACATATAATAATAAATAATTATTATTAAAAAAAATTCCGTCCCTGATCTGTAGTTTCCAACTACAAGCGTTACCTGAAAGTCCTGACACTGCCCTTGGTTTTCACTTCTGCGGGTGGGAATCGCCAGACCTCTCCCTTCTTTTTGACTTCACCCTTGGATACCATCAAGGCCAGAGGCTGGAACCAAGATGTCGAGGGATAGGTGTTCCATTGTCCTATGTACCTCTGAGGCCTTCACACGCCGGGCATCTCAGAGGCCGCTGCCTCCCCTGGGTCACTGTCAGCTACAAGTTGTAGCTTTTTGTCTACGGTGTCAGTTGCCCATGGCCAAATGGGAATCAAAAATAGTACAGTACAGTATTTAGAGATACCATTCTCACATAATGTTTATTATGGTATATTGTCACCGTCATTCTATTTTACTGTTATTTGTGATTTATAGATTAATTGCCCTATCCTAGGTTTGTAAGTAAAGGAGAAAAGAGTATGCAGGGCAGGGCGAGTATCCCTTACCCAGAAGGCTTGGGATCAAAGTGCCTTTGGACGTTTTTCAGGTTCAGAATGCCTGCCCCGCATATGTGTGATGAGGTACCTTGGGGACGGGTACAGCAGCACTCACTCATGTTTCACATATGCTTTATGACAGCCGGTGTTACTCACTCCTCTACGTATTTGAGTCAGGGCTTCTCTATGCACTCATAATGTAGACCAGGATGGCCTTGAACTCAGAGACCCACCTACCTTTGCCTCTGAGTGCTGGGATTAAAGGTGTGCACCACCATGCCAGGCCTTACTCTTTTTTAAAACAAGTCCTCACTACATAGTTTTGGCTGTCCTGAAAGAAGAAATTTTAATTTTATAAAGTGACCTTGTTGTACTTACATTTGGTTGTGAAGTTAGATGATGTAAAATCTTCCACTCATAGTATCTTATTAATAATCAAAAGGTTTCAAATTTGGGGGAGCATTTCAGAGTTTAGAGTTTTGGATTAGGGATGTTTAACCTCTGTGCAGAGTTCAGTGCTGCTTGTAGTTTTAAGAATCCACTGGGGCAGCTTGGAATGTGCCCCCTTAGATAAAGGGTCTACTGTGATCTCTATGTAGATAACTTAAATTTGTGTTTCTAGCTTTTTACCTTTCTCCCTGGTTCTATGTATAGTATTGCTTATCTAGTTGCATTAACTTTTTTCACAAAATTGTTTTCTTTGCATTAGTGGCTTTCAACTCTCCCAGTACTCAGCATGTAAAGGTGATGCTGTCCCTTTTTACCTCCTTTCTAGAGTATGCTACAAAGCAGAGATTTTCTTGCTTTGTTTCCATATTTCTAGTTTATAGTGACTAGAACAGCAAGTGCTCAATAAACATTTAGAATCCATGTGTGCATAAATGCCATTACCACATGTCTTTCCTATAGATAACGTTACGAAAGATGAGAGTACGCATGTGAGCAACACCACACTAGATCCACTGTCAACACTGTCGCTGGTGCGGGAATTATTAAAAAAGTGAACCCGCCACCTCTCCTGCCCCGCCAGGCCTCAGCACCATGCCCCATGGGGTGGGGTGGGGTCGTTCGCCGCCAATCTCGCTGCTGAGCTATTCTCTCCCAGCAGTTCCCACAGCATCTCAGCTGTGCTCCCTTTCCGCTGGTAACCAAGTAAAGCAAAACTCTTAAAACTTAATTAATCAATCAGATTTACGCATCAGTAATATCACGATTATCACAATTTACAAGATGCCAATACAATAATTTAAGAGCCAATTGTTAATGATTAAAACTTTATCCCAATATTTATAACCTTATAAAAACTTAGCTATTTTGGCTAGTAGATGTCACACAGGTCCATGTCCGAAGCCATCTCTCCTTCTCTTTCCTCCTGCCACCTCTGTGACTCCCCAACTCCTAGCTCCGCCTCCCCTTTCTTATCCAATCACAGGCTTTCACTGCCCTAATATGATTGGACATGGAAAATCCTGTTCGCTTATATCAAATCTTGGCCGTCTTTGGATCCTATTGATTCATTCTAAATGAAATTCTCTTTTTCCTCTCAATACTATCTATATAGACCATCTTAAGTCAAGTCTTCTCACACTGCACACGGTTATTTCTATTTTTTTCTACTCACAGTTTATATGACTCACTTGCTCCTTTGTATCTGTGGGTTTTGCCACCTGCCGATTCAGCCAACCCTGGACTAAAAATAATTCAAAACCTTAAGGTGTGTGCCTACAGTCCTGGTTTTTGGGGAAAATGAAGTAGGCAGGTCACTTAAGCCCAGAAGTTCTGGCAACATACCAAGAGGTCCTCCCCCAGTTTTATCTATGTGTACATGTACTGTGTGTATGCATTTGTGTGTAGGTATCTACAAGGTCCAGAAGGTGTTGACTCTCCTGGAGCTGCCCGACCTGTGTACTGGACACTGAACTTGGGTTCTCTGCGAGAGAGCAGAGTGCGCTTTCAACCACATGGTGACTCGTCAGCACCTGTGTGTTCTCAGACAGCGGCTTGCTGTATATAGAGCACAAGGCTTTTGCCTCAGCCTCCTCAGAGAGTGGGCTATAGTTCCACCACACTCAACACTGTACTGGATTTAGTGGTTCAGCTAGGATTTACTGTCTTCTGCCATCAAGTTAAACAAAATCCCTGCTTTTAACAAAATGGGCAGTTAAAGTTTTTTTTAAAAGGTGTTCGCATCCTACCTAGGTGGCTGCTAAAATGATTTTTTAAAGATTTATTTATTATTATATGTAAGTACACTGTAGCTGTCTTCATACACACCAGAAGAGGGCATCAGATCTTATTATAGATGGTTATGAGCCACCATGTGGTTGCTGGGATTTGAGCTCAGGACCTCTGGAAGAGCAATCAGTGTTCTTAACCACTGAGCCATCTCTCCAGGCCACACAGTAGGAGTTTTGTATGCACACCAAGTACAGTTTCTAAGAGGCCAGGAAAGGGTGTGTGTGTGTGTGGGGGGGGGTTTCTTTTTTTTTTTTTTTTTTCTGAGACAAGGCTTCTATGTGTAGCCCTGGCTGTCCAGGAACTTGTTCTGTAGACCAGGCTGTCCTGGAACTCAAGAGATCCATCTGTCTCTGCTTCAGAGTGCCGGGATTAAAGGGTGCCACCTCCACCCGGCTTGGGACTTTATACTACTTAAAATTCATTTTTGAAGAATATTACATATAACTAAAAAGTGAAAGTATGTTTTGGCCAAAGAAAACAAAGAAAAAAGGTGTAGAGAGAGGGGTCTGGAGAATATTAGCATTTCAGTGGCCAGAGCCAAGTGGGAAGGGTCAAGACTAAGAAGTTTAAGTCTGGCAAAGATAGTTTAAGTGCTCCCCCTCCTCCATGTGAGTGCCTTGAGAGCTGTGGAATCCAGGAGTCTATTTGTCCCCTTGCTCACATTCCAAACTTGAAATGCTTCTCTCTTTCTGTTCCTTCAGCCATATCCACAGTCCCATGTGTGCAAAGCCAGGTCATCTTCCACCGATCACAGTTGAGGCTGTGTCCTCTAGAAAATGTTTATGAACACCCGATCAAAAGTAATCTCACTCCAGCTAGGTGAAGAGACGCACTCCCAGCACTGGAAAGGCATATGCTGAGTTCTAAGACCCTGTCTCATTAAACAAAAACTAAAATAAAAGCAGTAGTCAATCTCTAGGCCATTTGGGTTTAAATGTGAAGTCATACTTTTTTTTTTTTTAAAAATCTATATTAAACCACAAGTTAATGGGAATTCTTAGGAAGAAAAATTACTGACAGGCTGGTAAGATGGTTCAGCAGGTAAAAGCACTTGCCATGCAAGTGCAAAGACCTGAGTTAAATCTCTGGAGCCACATAAGGGGGAGGGGGAGAACCAACTCCACAGTGTCGGTTTTCACGTCGTGTGTGTGAGTCCCTGTGATCGCATGCAAATACAATACACTAACACACACAATAGTAAATTATATATTTCAAGAATTATTAATGCTCGGCTACAGAGAGCTTGATGCTAGCCGGAGCAGCTCTGTCTAGAAATATCTATAATTTTTTGTTTGTTTTTTGAGTCAGGTTTTTTCCATGTAGCCCTGGCTGTCTTGGAACTTGCTCTGTAGACCAGAGCTCCTCCTCCCTCTGCCTCTTTCTTAAGTACTAGAATTAAAGGTATGCACTATCACTGCCTGGCAAAATATCTATAATCTTATAACCACAACATAACATCTTATATATTGTATGTTTTCTAAACTTATACACCACATATTTTATTGAAATCATGGCACATAGCATGGAGCCTCTTTTTGTTTGTATTTATGTGTGTGTTATGTGCTTGAGTACCTGTGTGTGCACTATGTGTGTGCAGGAACTCCTGGAATTCTTTGAAAAAAAATTTAAGGGTGTATTTTAGTTTTAGTTGTGTATGTGTATGTCTGTGTGCTACACGTTGTGGGGGTGTCTGTATGGATACCTACTGAGACCAGAGGCATTGAATCCTCTGGAGGTGGGATTCCAACTCATATCCTTTAGAAGAGCAATACAGGCTCTTAAATGCTGAAGTATCAGCCGGGCGGTGGTGGCGCACGCCTTTAATCCCAGCACTTGGGAGGCAGAGGCAGGAGGATTTCTGAGTTCGAGGCCAGCCTGGTCTACAGAGTGAGTTCCAGGACAGCCAGGGCTACACAGAGAAACCCTGTCTCGAAAAACCAAAAAAAAAAAATGCTGAAGTATCTCTCCAGCCTCTGAGAATTTCATAAAATATATTTTGATGGTATTCACCCCCTACTCCTACCCTTTAGCTCCTCCTAGATCCAGCCCTTCCCACTTTGATGTCTTTTTTTTTTTTCTAATAGCCCACTGATTCCAGTTTGCACCAACTCTTCAAGACTGAGCAGTCCACTGGAGCATGGCTGGCCCTCCAGTGGCTGTGTTCTTAAAAAACAAAAAAATCAGTGTCCCTCTCTCCTTCTCTCGTTCTCTCCCTCTCCCCCCTCTTTCTCCCCTTCTCTTTCCATCCCTCCCTCCCTCTACAAAAAGGTCAGTTGTCAGTTAGCAGTCAGAGGACAACTTTTGGGAGTTGGTGGTTCTTTCTGTGGAGACCCACCTCAGGTTGCCCAGCTTGTGTAGCAAGTGTGTGTGTTCACTGAGACACCTTTCCAGCCCCTGAATGACTGTTTAGATGTTTTTTAATTTTTAAGATTTTTTTTTCTTATGTGTTTGGGTGTTTTGTTGACATGTTTGTGAATCATTTGTATGCAGTGCCGGTGGAGATCAAGAGGGTGTTGGATCCTCCTAGAGCAGGAGTCACAAACAATTGTTAGCTGAAATGTGGTTGCTGGGAAGTGAACCCTGGTCTCTGAAAGAACAGTCAGTGCTCTCAACTGCTGAGCCATTTCTCCAAACCCTTGTTTGAGATATTTTTATCATTTTTTAAAAGATTTATTTATTTATTATATGTAAGTACACTGTAGCTGTCTTCCAATACCCCAGAAGAGGGCATCAGATCTCATCACGGATGGTTGTGAGCCACCATGTGGTTGCTGGGACTTGAACTCAGGACCTTCAGAAGAGCAGTCAGTGCTCTTAACCTGAGCCATCTTTCCAGCCCATTTTTTTTTGTCATTTAAAATTGAATACAAAGTTTGTTTAATTTAGCTATCTATAAATAATACCTTAAAAAAATTTAATGATCCAGGATAGCCAAGGCTTTACAGAGAAACCCTGTCTCGAAAAACAAAACAAAAAAAAAATTTAATGAATTTTCTTATGCTAAAATCCTAAGGTTTGGAGTAACTAACTAGAGGGAAGTATTTGGTCCCTTACTCCTCCGATAGTCAGTGCAATCCTACATATTACTGTTTGGTGATTATCTAGCATGAGTGTCTTAGTCAGGGTTTCTATTGCTGTGATGAAACGCCATGACCAAAGCAACTTGGGAGGAAAAGGTTTATTTGGCTTACACTTCCACATCACTCATGCCAGACTGATTTAAAACACTACTGGATGACAGATTTATTCATTTACCAAAGGTCCTAAAACAGTCTTTTCAGTAAAGGACTCATGTCATAGATATTTCTTGATGCATGCTATGTGCCAGATGGTAAGGTCCTGGACTAGCGTTCGCAGCCCGCATATCCCCCCTTCTGCACCAGCACACTCCTCAGCTCAGCAGACTAGCCTCACCACCGACAGACAGCCTTTTATTTCTCCAGATTTATGTGTTGTGAATGTTTTGTTTGCATGTATGTCCATGTACTGTGCATGTGCCTGTGGAGGTCAGAAGAGGGTGTCAGATCCTCTGGAACTAGAGTTACAGCCTCCATGTGGGTGCTGGGTCCTCTGTAGGAGCAAGAACAGAGGCTCTCTTAACCTTTAAGTCATCTCTCCAGCCCCTCACCCACCTATGTTCTTTGTTTCAGAGGGAACGTCTCTTTCAAATCTATCTTTCACTTTTCTCCCTTCTTTCCTTCCCTCCCTCCTTCCCTCCTTCCTTTTGAAATAGTGTCCCTTGTAGTCCAGCCTAGATTTGAAATTGCTCTGTAACTGAAGCTCAGCCTTGAATTCCAGATCCCTCTACCTCACGTCTGGGTCCTCTGAACAAGCAGCCAAGGCTCTTAGCTGCTTCTTCTTGGTTCCAGCCTGTCTCTTGTTCCCTGACATCACCTGTCTGACTCACCTGAAGAACTGTCTTACTGCAGGGAGCATGGCTCAGTGGTAGAGTGCCGCCTACTATATGCGAGGTCCTGAGTTCAATCCCTAGTATCTCCTCCAGAAAAAACAAAGAAGGAAGGAACTCTTCTTCCCTGAGTTCTTATGCCCAATACCATGTCTCTATTTGCTTTTTTCTATCACCTCCAACTGCTGTATCATATTTTAACCATTTTTTTCTTTTAAGAGTTTTTATTATATTTTTTGCTGGTGATTGTGTTTTTAATTGTTGAGCCATCTTTCTGGTCCTCTAAAAATATTTTTAATTATTTTGACTACATTTTATTTAGTATATGTGTGTGCATATGTGCCATGATGCATGGGTGGAAGCCAGAGTTGGTTCTCTCCTTTCACCATGTTGGTCCTGGGAATAAACTCAGGTCCCCTGGTACCTTTACCTACTGAACCTTAAAGCTTTTTATGGGGCTGGGGATGTAGTTCATTTGTAGCATGCACAAACACCCAGCACCATGTAAACCAACCCTGTATAGACTGAATTGGTAGTATAAGTATGAGACTAGCCTGGGATACATTAGGCCCCGCCTCAAATACACACACGCAATTTAAATTTTTATACACTACGTTGATCTAAGTAGGAATAACTCTTGGGCCCATGATGTGGTTCAGTGGATAAAGTGCTTGAGCAAACCTGAGAACTTGACATTAATCCCTGGGACCCATGGACAGATAGCTGACTTCTGAATGCTGTCCTCTTGATGCCTACCTGTGCACCTTGTTATATCTGCACATACACACCCCATGTACATAAATAAAAACATGAACAAGTGTCCTTTGCGTCCATGTGTTTCCATGCCTTTGTAATCCGTTTTTCTAAAAGTTTTGGTTTTTCAGAGTCTATCTGAATGAAATCTCTCCCTCAGTGTTCCCTGCTCTTCTCTATGTACTTCTTGCCTTGGCCCCTGACAGTCTGGTTTCTTTCTTTACTGCTTTTGATGTACATTCTCAGAATGCCATCTCTCCCTGGTCTGTCTGCACATGTTATTTAAAAGCAGCAGCAGCAGCTCTGTGGAGGCAAGGATAGTGTGCTAGTCAGTAAGTAACAGAAGATAGGAAGTTCCTATGAGAATGCCTTAGCTAAGTGGTCTCTATCAGCTTGGCACTCAGAAAGTGGACGTGGGAGAACTGCAGGTTCAAGGCCTGCCCGGTCTCTATAGTGAGCCTATGTGTCTTACTGTACATAGTGAGGATGGATGGATGGGTGCTGGGGAGCTGTGCACATTGATAAAACACTTCTCTTACCTTGGAAGAGGTTTGAAAATGAGAGAGACTAACTCCAACTTAACTTCTGTCATTTCAGGCAAGTACATTGCCTCAACACAGAGACCCGACGGGACGTGGCGCAAGCAGCGGAGGGTCAAAGAAGGATACGTGCCCCAAGAGGAGGTCCCAGTGTGCGTGGTTAGGCTTAACGGGTTTTTAGTGGGTCCCTACACAAGTATAGCGTATTATGCCGTGGAGTTCAGGGATGAATCGTCTGGGTCCGAAAGAAATGGAAGGAGGGACAACGGTCTCAGGAGAGGAAGGAGCTGGGATTGAGGGGTGAGTGGGGCTTTCCCCAATTAGTCTTGTTCCTTTGACCTCTATTCTCCAGGATTGCTAGACAGCAATCAGAGGGCCAGGGCCACGAATTCTAGAACTTTCCTACAGACCAGGGACCCTGAAGGGCAGAGAAAATGGGAATGTTGTGGGAAGGTGTGAGGTGGGAGAAGTTAGGCTGAGGTGAGTCCTGGAAGCTTTAGCATCTCTGTTTCTTGCAGCTATGAAAACAAGTATGTGAAGTTTTTCAAGAGTAAACCAGAACTTCCCCCAGGGCTGAGCCCTGAGGTCACCACACCAGTCACCCCATCCAGGCCAGAGGGTGGTGAAGCAGGCCTCTCCAAGACAGCCAAGCGCAACCTGAAGCGGAAGGAGAAGAGGAAGCAGCAGCAGGAGAAAGACGCAGAGGCCTTGAGCAGGACTCTCGATAAGGTGTCTCTGGGAGACACAGCCCAGACGCCTTGTGCTCCCCACGGCCCCCAGGCCAAGCCTCTAGCTGCCTCTGATCCATCCGACTCTGCTGCCACCACAGAGAAAGCCAAGAAGATCAAGAGCCTGAGGAAGAAGCTGCGACAGGTGGAGGAGCTGCAGCAACGCATCCAGGCCGGGAAGGTCAGCCAGCCCAGCAGAGAACAGCTGGAGAAGCTGGCTCGGCGGAGGATGCTGGAGGAGGAGCTGGAGGACTTGGAGTTGGGCCTGTGAGGCTTCAGGAGTAGGGGATGGACTGCAGAACAAACCATGGGGTGCTCTGGGGTGCAGGGAGTGTGGGCTGCAGCAGTCAGGAGGGGCACCCCCATACTGGCTCACCGCCACCTCCTGTGGCCCGACTCCGTCCTCCAGAGCCTAGGCTCTCCTCCTTCCCTCCCCTTCTCCTCAGCTCCTGTTTTTGGACTTTCCCCTTCCATCCCAGTGTTCACAGTCTGAGTGCCGACCCGGGGTACCTCTGCTGCTGATCTGGGGTCTTGTTGAAACTGGGGGTGGGAGTCTGTTAGAGATCTGAGGCTGAGGGTACAAGGAGTACCCACGTTTTGGAGTCTTGGTTCCTGTTCACAGTGTTTATGAGTTACTTCCCTGGCCACCCCAAACCTCTCCTCCCAACCCCCCCCCCTTTTTTTTTTTTTTAAAGAAAATAAATTCAAGTAGATGACATGTGGTCAGACTTTGGCTCTGTTTTCAACTCTTGTCTTGTCAGTGTGAAAGAAGACACTGAAGTTTTAATGGTGCTAGAGATTGAACCCAGGGCCTTGCACATGATAGCACTTCTACATCCCTAACCCTTAATATTTTAAAGTTATCCGTGCAACTGACTGTGGTAGTCCACACCTGTGGTAGGACTCTGGAGACAGGCAGGATTGCCAGCATTCCAAGGCCAACCTGGTCTACAACAAACTAAGTGATATGTGGCAAAATTAGACCTCAGTAAACACAAGTTAGCATTGAAATTTAGAACAAGATTAATTTGTCGCTAATGGATGTATGTATCATTCTGCCACCTGATACTGCATCTGCTGTACCTTCCTCATTGCTTCTGAAGATAACTGGTTGACTTCAGACGTGGAGCAGCTTTTGAAATTTCACCTTGGATGCTGCCTAAGATGATATCAGGGCAACGTAATGACGTGTCAAGATCTATCCGGAAGATCTGCTGCTCATCTCTTGCCTCACCCATACCGTGCCTTTGTCACAGACTACTGGGAACCGTGGTCAGCTCTCAGGAATTCAGAGGCCCTAGCTTCACTTAGAAGTCCCCCCCCCAATCAACCCTGCTAAATCCTTACCCCCTCCCAGCCCTTTAAAGCTTTTGGGTCCTTGAGAATCCTTCCCTTAACATTACCCTCACCCTCAAACATTAGCTAAGCTACCCATCTCTTGTGTGTTCCACATGTATATGCCCACATCAATGTCTGTGTGCCCATAATACCGCACAAATGTGGAGAAGACATCCGCCTCATTCTTTGAGGCAAGGACCCTCAGTAGGCCTGGGCTCGCTGATTCTGCTAGGCTGACTGGCTCATGAGCCTCAGGGATCCATCTGTGTCTGCCTCCCTAGACCAGCTCCTCTTAGGGGTAATCTTGGCCTCTCACTTTTATTTTACTGACTGAGCTGGCTTCCCTACTGTAATGGTTGTCAAACACCCTCAGTAGACAGTGAGGTCCTCCAGCTCCTAAGCTAGTTGGTAAGACAGGATCTCTGTATAACCTTGGCTGGCTTGGAACTGAAATTCACTGTATAGATCAGGTAGTTGTCCTCCTGCCTCTGCTTCCCCAGTGCTGGGCTTACAGGCGTGGGCTACTGTATTCCTAGAGCCTAACAGTTAAATTCTCAAATATCCAACTGAAATAAGGCTTGAAACCATGCACAGAGAAGAACATGGCTAATAATAAATACTTAGCCTGGGGACAGTAAGAGACGAAAGCCTGAGTTCCTTTTTGTAGGAACCTGACAGTTTCTATATATGTAGTTTCTGATATGATATATGCACACAGGTTCCTGAAGGGTAGGGTGGGATTGGAGTTAGATGTCAGAGTGCTTAACCTAGTATGGACAAAGTCCTGGGTGTAACTCCCAGAACCACATAAAGCAGCAAGGTAGCACAAGCCTACAGTCCCAGCACACTTGAGAGTACAGCCAGGAGAATCCTAAGTTAAGGACACCACAGTTCAGGGCGATGCCTGAGTCCTCACTGTTTATGTGAGACAAAATCTTGAGGGAATAAAGATCCCTCAGGCAATACCTACACCGGGACTCCTGGGTGTAATGTGCTGGATACTTGACACAAACTAAGAAAATGCCTCCAAAAGATAGGGCTGTTGGCAGGCCTGAGGGGCATTTTCTTAATGGGTGGTGCTATCCCTGGGCTGGTGGTCCTGGGTTCTATCAGAAAGCAGGCTGAGCCAGCTACAAGAAACAAGCCAGCAAGCGGCATCTCTCCGCGGCCTCTGCGTCAGCCTCTGCCTCCAGGTTCCTGCCGTTTCCCTGTTTGAGTTTCTGTCCTGACCTCCTTCAATGAGGATTAGTGCTGTAGAAGCATTAACCAAATAAACCCTTTCCTCCCCAACTTTCTATGTTTTGCTTTGTTTGATTTTGTTTTTTCGAGACAGGGTTTCTCTGTGTAGCCCTGGCTGTCTTGGAACTCACTCTGTAGACCAGGCTGACCTGGAATTCAGAAATCCACCAGCACCCCCCAAGTGCTTAAAGACATATACCACCACCCCCTGGCTGAAATGAATAATTTTTTAAAGATTTATTTTTATGCTTATATGTCTATGCGAATGAATGTCATCTGAACACAGGTCAGGTGCCTGTGGATTCCAGAAGAGGGTGTAGGATTCCTTCGAGTTACAGGTAGTTATGAGCTGTCTGAAGTGGGTCCTGGTAACTGAATTTAGAACTGCTGCAAGAACAGTATGCTCTTAACCTCTGAGTCATTTATCTAGCCCTGATAAAAATTCTTTATTAAAGCCGGTGTGGTGGAACACACCTTTAGTTCCAGGACTCAGGACTCAGAGGCAGACAGATCTTTAGAAGTTTCAGGTCAGCCAGGACTACATAGTAAGAACCCTGTCTCAAAAGGGGGGAAAAAAATTAAAGGTAACAGGCGTAACTGGTATATGTTTTAGTTAATTTTCCAATTGCCCTGATGAGATACCATGACCAAGGGGACTTATAGAAGAGTTAATTTGTGGCTTACGGTTTCAGAACGTTAAGAGTTCATCATCATGGAGGGGGAGCATGGTAGCAGGCAGACTGGCAAGGACCTGAGTGCTAGGATTAAAAGTTTGTGTCATTGTGCCCAGGCCCTCAGATTAGATCTTACTATGTCACCTAAACTGCTCTCAAGCATCCTTCTGCATCCTCATTCCCCAGTGTTAGGATTAGAGGCATGTACCTCCATGCTCAGCAAGGATGACATTTGATTAACGTGACTAACACCTCATGAGAAGTCTGGCAGTGTAAACTTGGCCTGCATTTGCAGGTCTCAGTGTGACAGGCCAACTTGCTTTCAGTTTTACAGGGTCTGTTTCCCTTCACAGAAGAACATTTGCATGTAAATTTGCAAGAGTCTTCAAAACATGGCCCGTGAAACTGGTGAATTTAGAGCCTACCATCCTGAAATATACAACGTTAGCATATTGGTTATTTTAAGTTGAAGAATTTAGCTGGTCTTTGCTACATTGTGTGTGAGAGGGGTTTCTTTTTCCCCACCCCCATTTCACCCCTATCACTAGATAGGAGAGAAAGGTTCCTGTCTTGTTTCATCTTTGAGTATGACTACTAGCAAACCACAATCAACACCCCTGGATGACTATAAACCACCCACCCTGCCTCTCAGGGTTCCAGTATTTATATACCCTCCAAAAAGTTCCCCAAATCCCAAGCGTCACTCAATCACAGAAACCATCAACAGCCGGCAAAACCATGCTTCTGCTAGAGCATGAGGCAAATCATAGTCAGCTGCTGTGACACAGGCCCAAATCCACACACGTCTTAGGGTTCCTGTTAGTGCAACAAAACACTGTGTTACCTGGCATCTCTGAAACTGCGGAGGTCCCTTGCTGCAAATGGGCTGCACTTTTCATCAAGAGCCTGACATAGGCTCTTCCTGGTGCCAAGTCTCAGCTTCTTTACATGACCCTTTCAGTCTTGGGACCTCCAACTGCCACTGAGGCTGCATCTTCACCAATGACCTCTCCTGACCTCTCACAGTGCCGAGCCTCATCTGCTCTTCATGACCTCTTCATGCCTTCAAAACAAGTTCCACCTGGGTAACCCTTATATCTTACCAAGTCTAGCTGCCAATGTGAAGTATATCTGTGGCCTCCTCTGGAACACAGCTTCTCTGCTCTCAAGAAACACGTCCCAGAAGATTCACCTCAGTGATGCCAGTCTCTTAATAATTGTCCCAGTAAAACAAAGATTTCTCTTTAGTAGTTCTGGTATCGTGTTAATCACAGCTGATTCTTCAGCCCCAGCTAACGAGAAACATGGAATATTTGCAATCAAAATAGCAATGGCCCTGAGAGAGTCTTCAATCTTCTCTATGAAATGTCACAAGCCAGATACCCATTTTCTGCACAGCTCTCAACATTCTTATCTTCCAAGCTCCTACAGAACATTCTCACCATGGTCATAACACTCCGGCTTTTCTAGCCCAAAGTTCCAAAGTCCTTCCACAAATCCTCCCCAAAACATGGTCAGGTCTGTGCACAGCAATACCCCACTAAGCCGGTACCAATTTGTCTTAGGGTTTCTAGTGCTGTGACAAAACACCATGACCAAAAAAGAAAGTTGGGGAGGAAAGGATTTATTTGGCTTACACTTGCAAATTATAGCCCATCATTGTGGGA
This sequence comes from Tokudaia tokunoshimensis, assembly GCA_036184795.1. Classification (NCBI taxonomy): domain Eukaryota; kingdom Metazoa; phylum Chordata; class Mammalia; order Rodentia; family Muridae; genus Tokudaia; species Tokudaia tokunoshimensis. Next base: position 51,240,672 of record BTHU01000007.1, read on the forward strand.
AATCAGGTCTGGAACTCAAAAAGGGCTGGAAATGGAGGCAGGAGTTGATGTAGAGGCTGTGGAAGGGTGCTGCTTACTGGCTTGCTTTCCAAGGCTTGCTCAGCCTGCTTTCTTATACAACCCAGGACCACCAGCCTAGGGATGGTACAACCCACAATGTGCTGGGCCTTCCCCCATTGATCACTAATTGAGACAATGCCTTACAGCTGGATCTCATGGGGGCATTTCTCCAACTGAGGTTCCTTCCTCTCTGATGACTCCAGCCTGTGTCAAATTGACACACAAAACCCGCCAGTACACCACACCTGGGATTAAAACGAAAACACGTCCTTATAATATTTCTGTGTTTTTTTTTTAAAGAAACTAAAACCCCAGAATTCTCTCTGCGGAAGGAAATACAATACTGGTGGTCTTCGTTTTCTCTTTCTTCCTGAAAGCAGGCCATCTTATGGCCTGCAAAGGCGCCTCCTCACCAGGAGGAGGGGGAGACATTCTTGTCACCAGAGATGGGGAAGCAAGGCTGAGAGAACTCTACTGCAGGCAAACCCTATGAGTTAGGTATGGTGGCACAAGCCTGTAGACCCAGCACAAGGGAGATCTATCCTGGAGGATCGGGAGTTCAAGTCATCCTTGGTCAAAAGGTAAGTCTGAGGCTGGTTTGGGTGGTGTGAGACTCAGAAAAACAATAACAACAAAAAAACAACCCAAAAAGGAAAGTTTCTCTATCCACATTTCCACGACCACCCAATCTCTTCTGTCACATTTTTCTATTTGATTTAACCTTAGTGTATAAGCTCTCAGCCCTCGCTACCTTCATTGTATCGTCTTTATCCTCGTGAAGGTACTCCCTGCACGCCTAAAAATAACCCAACACAACTTGTGTGCTTTTGTCTGCTATTCTAATGCTAATTTGATTTTTCAGAACCAGTCAGAGTGTGAGAGAGTTAGTTGCTCTAGCTTGCTTTCTATGGCTGTGATAAAAACTCTTGACTTCAACCAACTTGTAGAAAGGGTATTTTTTTTTCTTCTTTCATTTGGTCTATAGCCTATGAAGCAAAGCCAAGGCAGGAACTCAAGGATTTGGGCATGGTGGTCCATGCCTTCATCACAGCACTTGGGAGGCAGAGGAAGAAGGATTTCTGTGATTTCAGTTTTGTTTATGGAGGTGAGTCCCAGGGCATCCAGAACTACATAATGAGACCCAGACTCCAACAAACAAACACGCAAACAAACAACTCCAGAACTCCACCAACAGTGACAAGGATGGGATGGCTCACTGCCGGCCCCTGCTTCTGTTCAGTTTGCTTTCTTATGCAACCTAGGACCACCAAGGACAGTGGTTCCCATCCTTCCTGATGCTGTGACCCTTTAATACAGCCCCTCATGTGGCGGTGACCCCAACCATACAAGTATTTTGTTGCTACTTCAGAACTGTAATTTGGCTACTGTCATGAAATATAATGTAAATCTCTGGTTTTTTTTAAATGATTTATTTATATATTTTATGTTGTCAGTGCTCTATCTGCATGTACACCTGCATGCCAGAAGAGGGCATCAGAACCTATTAGACATGGTTGTGAGTCACCATGGAGTTGAACTCAGAACCTCTGGAAGAGCAGCCCGTGTTCTTCCCCACTGACTGAGCCATCTCTCCAAACTCTTATCTATGTTTTCCAATGGTCTTAGATGACCCCTGTGCAAGGTTCTTTTAACCCCCAAGGGGTCATGACCCACAGGCTGAGAACAAATGGCCGAGGACCTCCTCTAATTATCTCAGAAAAATGCCCCACAGACACACCCATAGGCAAATCTGATGCAGCCAGTCGCTCAGCCGAATCCCTCTTCCCATCAATGACCAAGAATATCATACTTGTACTGCTAAAGGAGAAATTTATTTCCCCCACAAAGTCAGTTGAGAAAGTCATAAGCAGTATGTCATTGCAGAGAGGTTTCTCATCCTGCCTTGGGTGTAGCTGCCCTCTTATGTAGAGTCACATGGCTTTTCCTGAGCTTATCATCCTGGAAAGAATCCCCTTTGATAAGGGCACAAATCCTATTAAAGTTTCCCTATCTCATGACCTTATTTAAATCTAATTATTGCCTTAAGGTCTTATTTCCAAATGCCATCACAGTAAGAGTATAATTCAGCCCATATGTCCATATGTGTGTTTGTGTGTGCATGTAATAAGTAACTTGTATACATGTGTATCATAAATAATGTATGTGTGATAAGTAGTGTGTGTGTGTGAGGGAGAAAGAGAGAGAATCATAAATGTATGTGTGATAAGTAGTGTGTGTGTGTGTGTGTGTGTGTGTGAGAGAGAGAGAGAGAGAGAGAAGAGAGAGAATCATAAATGTATGTGTGATAAGTAGTGTATGTGTGTGTGTGTGTGTGTGAGAGAGAAAGAGAGAGAGCGCTTGAAGGCCACTGTTATAACCAATAATGAGGGAATAAAGAATCACTCATTTTCCTCTGCTCCTACACACTTGCTCCCCCAAAGGTAGCTTATGAAAAAGCACATTAGCTCCTGGCTTCCTTTTCTGTTCCAAGGCTGTGTTAATGTTTGATACTTCTCTTTGCTCATGGTCTCCCCCCTTTATGTAGGTAGACATAAAAGATCTAGGAATTTGGAAGTGAGCCGTTTTAAGAGTGGTTGTTTGGAGCCGGGCGGTGGTGGCGCACGCCTTTAATCCCAGCACTTGGGAGGCAGAGGCAGGAGGATTTCTGAGTTCGAGGCCAGCCTGGTCTACAAAGTGAGTTCCAGGACAGCCAGGGCTACGCAGAGAAACCCTGTCTCGAAAAACCAAAAAAAAAAAAAAAAAAAAAGAGTGGTTGTTTGGGCGTCAGCCTGTATTGGGGTTTGCTGTCCACTAGGTGGTACCCCGAGAGGCCAGTTGGTTGTATGGAAATTTTCCTCACTCTGCTTGTTTTCAAAGCAAGAGACAGGTTTGTTTTTCCTCTACAGAAACTTCTAAAATCTACATTTGTTTTGTGTGTGTGTGTGTGTGTGTGTGTGTGTGTGTGTGTGTGTGAGAATATCACTGAGAGGACATTCTGTGGAGTCAGTTCTCTCCTTTATGCCATTCCAGGGGATTGAACTCAGGTTGTCAAACTTGGCCAAAAGCTCCTTTTTTCTGGCTGTCAGATCTTACCTGTCCTCTCTTTTGATTTTCTGAGGTGGGCTCTCATGTAGCACAGGCTACCATAAAAAATTTCACTGTATAACTGAGGATGGCCTTAAACTACCGATCCTCTCATATGCTTTGATTATAAGTAGACTCATTACACTGGGTAATCGTTATTATTCAGTCTCCCAAGTACTTAAGGAAATGGTATCTACACTTCTCTCTTCAAAATTAACCCAAGTACACATATCAAGAATAGAGAATCTGTTATTAAGAGTGTGGTAGTGGCCGGGCAGTGGCCACACACTATTTATATGGGAAACACAGTATTTTGTAAAATTAATATCATCTAGTGTCTCAGGATTTTTATTGCTGGGACAAAACATCATGACCAAAAAGCAAGTCGGCAAGCAAGGGTTTACTTGGCTTACACTTCCATATTGGTATTTATCATCAAAGGAAGTCAGGACAGGATCTCAAGCCAGGCAAGAACCTGGAGGCAGAAGCTGATGCAGAGGCCATGGAGGGGTGCTGTTTACTGGATTGCTCCCCATGGCTGAGTTAATTTCCAGCATCCACATGGTAACTCACAACCATCTGTACCTCCAGCTCCAGAGAATCTGACACCCTCTTCACCCTCTTCTGGCTCTGCACGAGGTACCTGAGCACATGTGGTACACACACACACACACACACACACACACACACACACACACACACACACAGAGGTGTGACAGGAGAGAGAGAAAGGGAGAGGGGGGAGGGAAAGGGAGAGAGAGAGAGATTTTACTTTTTTGGGACAGGGTTTCTCTATCTATTCTTAACTTAGCTGTCCTGGAGCTCATTCTGTAGACCAGGCTGGCTTAGAACTCACAAAGATCTACCTGCCTCTGCCTCCTCCATGCCTTTTTAAAAAATTGAGCCGGGCAGTGGTGGCGCACGCCTTTGATCTTGGGAGGCAGAGGCAGGTGGATTTCTGAGTTCGAGGCCAGCCTGGTCTACAGAGTGAGTTCCAGGACAACCAGGGCTACACAGAGAAACCCTGTCTTAAAAAAAAATTGAAACAAAACAATCCAACAACAACAACTAAAGGGGGGGGGGCTGGAGAGATGGCTCATGGGTTAAGAGCACTGGCTGCTCTTCCAGAGGACCCAAGTTCAATTCCCAGCATCCACATGGTAGCTCTCAGTTGTCTCCAACTCGAATTCTAAGGGATCAGATGCCTTCTTTTGACCTCCATTGGCTCCACAGGTTTGTGATGCCTAGACATACATGGAAGCAAATAGCCCATACATATAAAAAAAAACCAAATATATCTTTTAAAACTTATGTCTCCATTGGGCAGTGATGGCACACACCTTTAATCCCAGCACTCAGGAGGCAGAGGCAGGTGGATCTCTGTGCATTTGAGGCTGCCCTGGTATAAACAGTGAGTTCCAGGACAGCCAGAGACACACAGAGAAACCCTGCTTCAAAAATCCAAAGAAATAAATACATAAAAAAGACAATGAAATGGATAACGATAATTGCTACAAACTTTATTACTTAAATTCCGTCCCTGGGCCCCACTTGGTGGAGGAGAGAATCGACTCATGAAACGTCCTCTGATCTCCACAGGTCACTATGACACATAGAATAGAAATAAATAAATGTTAACTTAAAAAAAAAGAATATTTTCAGGCTAGAGAGTTGGCTCAGTGGTTAAGAGCGCTTGTTTTTTGCAAAGGACCCAGGTTCGATTCCCAGTACCCCACATGGAGCCTCACAACAACCTTGGGCACCAGGTATTCATGTGGTACACAGACATTTATGCAGACAAAACACATTTATGGATAAAACCATTAAAAATATTTTGTGAATTCTTTGTAAAGTGTTGACCTAGGCATGAGTTTTAAAGACCTGAGCTGGCTGCAATGGTGCATATCTGCAATCCCAGCAAGTCAGGTGGCAGAGGTTGGAAGAATAACTCAGCATTTGAGCCCAGTCTGATCTCTACAGTGAGTTCCAGGCCAGTCAAAGATACACGGTGAGACCTTGTCTGAAGTCACCAAACTAAAACCAAACCGCAACAAAAAGCATTGAGCTTGATGTCAGGTGCCTATAACACCAGCACTTGGAAGACAGAGGCGGAAAGATTTGGAGCTCAAGGTCACCTTTAGCGACATACCGAGTAAAAAGCCAACTTGACCAGCATGAGGGGTGAGAGTACAGGGATTCTGCTGTCTCCACTTTTCCTCTTCCCATATGTCTTAGTTTCTTTTCTATTGTGACAAACACCAAGACCAGGGCAACTTAAAGCATTTAATTGCAGGGGGGGGGGAGGAATCATAATTCCAGAAGATTAGAGTCCATAACCATTGTGGCTGGTAGCATGGCAGCAGGCAAGCAGACATAGTGCTGGGACAGTAGGTGAAAATTTACATCTTGAGATACAAGCATGTGGCGGGGAGAGAGAGAGAGAGCGCACTCTAACTGCAAACAATGATGACTTCTGAAACCTCAAAGTCCACCTCTAGTTATACACCTCCTCCAACAAGGCCACACCTCCTAGTCCTTCCCAAGCAGTTTTACCTACTAGGGACCAAGCATTGAAACACATGAGCCTATGGGGCCATTCTCAGTCAAACAATCACACATAAGGACTCTGAGATTATAGACTTGCTCGAATGCTGGTCCTCAAGATGGCATGGCATGCACTTTTACCCACAGAGCTGTCCCTCAGCCTCTTGGATAAAACCCCACTATGAAGCCCAAGCTGATCTTGAACTTGGTGTCCTGCTATCTCAGCCCATGCCACCAAGGCTGACTATGCACTTCTGCTTTACTCTCCTTCCATCACTGGCCACCCTTGTCAGCCTCATAGCAGAAGGTCAAGACCCTCGCAGATCAATTCTTTCAGATCGTAATGACCACCATTCTTTGTTCTATGGCTAGTGATTGATTAGACATTCTCCACCCATTCCAACACTTAGTTACCAAAGCTCTCTGAATTTCTTTCTCAGTGTACTCCTAATCTGCTGACCGACGACTTTTGTTTTGAAAGTAGATGGGAGGGGGGAGTTAGGAGAGAACTTAGTGGTTAAGAACACTGTACTCTTTCAGAGGACCCAGGTTCAACTCCCAGGATTCATATGGTGGTTTATGACCGCCCATGACTCAGTACCAAGGAATCTGACACCCTCTTCTGACCTCTGTGGGCACTGGGCACATATGTGGTATACCTACACATTAAATAAAATAAATAATTTTTTTAAAAGAAACCAGGCAGACAGTTCTGTAACATTTGCATTTGAACACATGCCCATATACATACATATGCAATGGATTTTTTCACATATACATGTATGTGCAAGTCCATGCACTCACAGGTGCATGTGCACATGCATGGAAAGTCAGAGATTGATGCCTGTGTCTTCCTTGATCGTTTTCCACTTTATATATGGAAGTGAGATATCTCAATTGAGCCTAGAACTCCATAGCCAATTTGGCTGATCTAGCTAGCCAACTTACTCCAGCGATGCCCTGTATCTGCCTTTCGAGTAATAGGTTTACAGATGGGCCACTATGCACACTCAGCCTTTACAAGTGTGTATATATCCAAACTCTGGTCTTCATGCTTGCTTTGCAAGGACTTTATTCCTTGAGCCTCCTACCTAGCAGCATACAATGTGTGTGTGCGTGCTACTGTTTGTATGATATTGCCTTGATCAAGACTGGTCTTGAACTCACTATGAATCAAACTGGCTTCAAACTTGGGATTCTTCCACCTCAGGTACTGTGCATTTTTATTTCCTCCTCCTCCTCTTCCTCCTCCTCCTCCTCCCTCCTTCTCCTCCTCCTTCCTCCTCCTCCCCCTCCTCTTCTTCCTCCTCCTCCTCTTCCTCCTCTTCTTATTGTTATTATTATAGACAGGGCCTCTAATTAGCTTAGAGCTTGCCAGGCAGACTTTTGAGCCCCTAAGAATCAGGCAGTCTCCCTAGATCCTCAATGCTGGGACTACAAAGTGAATACCACTGCACCTGGATTCTTTAAAAATATTTATTTTTTGGGACTGGAGAGATGGTTCAGCAGTTAAGAGCACTGACTTCTCTTCCAGAGTTCCTGAGTTCAATTCCTAGCAAACACATGGTGCCTCACAACCATCTGTAATGGGGATCCGATACCCTCTTCTGGTGTGTCTGAAGACAGTGACAGTGTACCCACATACATGAAATAAATAAGTATATCTTTAAAAAATATTTATTTTATTTTGTTATTTTATGTATTTGGGTGTTTTACTTGCATGTCTGTCTGTGTACTGTGTGTGTGTGTGTGTGTGTGTGTGTGTGTGTGTGCGTGCGCAGTACCCCTGTGAAGTTAGAGAGGGGATCAGATCCCCTGGGACTAGAGTTAGAGATACTTGTGAGCAATCATGTGGGTGTTGGGAATAAAACTGGGGTCCTCTGGGAGAGGACCAGTAATTTTTCTTTTCCCTTCAAGACATGGTTTTTCTCGATGGGCAGTGGTGGCACATGCCTTTAATCCCAGAATTTGGGAGGCAGAGGCAGGCAGATTTCTGAGTTCGAGGCCAGCCTGGTCTATAGAGTGAGTTCCAGGACAGCCAGGGCTACACAGAGAAACCCTGTCTGGAAGAAACCAAAACAAACAAACAAAAAACAAACAAACAAAAAAAGACATGTTTTTTTCTGTGTAGCTCTGGCTGTCCCATAACTCACTATGAAGACCAGGCTGACCTCGAACTCAGATCAGAAATCCACCTACTTCTGCCTCCTGAGTGCTGGGACTAAAGGTATGTGCCACCACTCTCAGTTCAAATTAAAATTGTTTTATCTTATTTGTACAGGTGTTTTGCCAGCATCTATGTCTGTACACCATTTGGATGCCTGGTGCAGATGGAGGTCATAAGAGGGCATCGGATCCCCTGGAACTGGAATAGTAGGCAATTGTGAGCTTCCATCTGGATGCTGGTAATGGAACCGTGGTCCTCTTACCCAGTGAATCACCTTTCTAGGCCCTCTTTTTGTTTTTCTGAGACAGGGTCTCACACTCACTATGTACCTGAGGAGTACTTTGAATTCCTGCCCACGGGTGTGAAATCATGGGTGTGGGCCACCAAGCCTGGCCCCTGTGTCACTTTTGAGTCCTTTTGCTCTCTTTTCCTTTCTGAGGGTAGAAAGAATGTGTACAGAATATCCATCCTTCTGCAAACACTAAATTAATGCAACAATGGAGGTCCTCTTCCCTTTAAGTAAATTAGGAGCAGAAATGAGGTAAAGGAGACTGGCTGTTGCCTCTCCCATTCTAGACTGGTCTTAGGTCCCCACAACCCTCTCTCTAGCTGCTGGCCGGCAGAAACAGAGCCCGCCTCCCCATCTGTGAAAAGGGAGACAAAGAGAAGAGAGAGCTAGCCTCTTTTCCTTGCCAGCTCTCTAGCGAACCTTTGTCAGCAGGAAGGGAGCCAAACAGATTTTCCAACCTCAGGACACAACTGTTTCCCGGGGTCACAGAAAGAGAACAAAATACCAAAGTGTATGCAGATCAGCATATTGTGAAAGAAATGTTCAGCATTCTCAGAAGGAGCAAAACCCTGTTGTATTATCACTTCCCTGCCATCCCAGAAAGTGAGACAGCCCTGAATCTCCTTTTTCTACTCTTCCTCCCTGGGCACCTTGTGCTGCCTTGGTGGTCTACTAGCTGAGATCCTCAGGAATCCCCTGTGGAGAGAATCTTCTATGAGTTGGTTCTTCAAGGTTTGGGACGAACTGAAGATACAAGATTTTGGGGCATCATGGGAAGAGAATGTGTCTGCCTGAGTCATTCACCCTAAGCCCCTCCCACTTCCTAGGACACTAAGCAGTCCCGGCTGTGCACAGTCCCGGCTATCACTTGCCATATGGCTTCTAGAAACTTATGAGTAATTAAAGGAGTGTGTTTGGGGGTGGGGGTAAGGTGGGGAAATACTCCCATAAACACAGGTTTCCAAGGTAACAGACTGGCAAACAACCTCACTAGCCCTGGAAGACTCCTTTTCTCCTAACTCCCTCAGGGCTCAGAAGGGAAATTTGATCACAGGCTACCTCCTTACAACTTTCTACATGTCAAGATTGGGGTTTGGACAGCCTTTAAAACACAGTTTTAAATCTATCTATCTATCTATCTCCCAGCCTATCTGCACTTGCCTGTTATATACTTAGATGTCCAACCTCTACAGGATAAGTGGCTGTCAGAAGGGATTGGTAATGGTTAAGATATTGGCCTCTCCTGGGCCTGGAAACTACTACATACTTTTGCCTTTTGCCCATAGCCCATGACTTTGGTCCCTAGAAAATCTTCTCTATTGCCCTCTGATACTGTTTAGTTAGCAAACCGATATAAATGTCTTCTGTCTCTCTCTGTGGATAGAGAGACATCAGTTTACAGGAAGAGAGCTAGCAAGGCAAAGGAGTTCCTTCTCTTAGAACCAAGTTCCCTTTTTTAGAACAGGCTTGCCACAAATCCTGACCCTTCGCACACATTTCTGAAACCCCACCAGTGAGAAATGACAAAATCAGAGGATGAGAACAGGGTCAGCCTGGCTCAGAGGTGGGGGCTGTGGGCAGGGGTGGTCATGACACAAAGTGATAACAGAATGAGTCATCCAGCCCTTGCACACAGACCCTGCCTACAGCTCCTGATTGTCCATGGGGGTGTTTACATGAACTTTCCAGAAACTGAAGAGTCATGTGCAGATATCACTGGAGTCTGTGGCACTGATGTTTTCTAGCCGTGCTGCCTGAGAGAGTTCGTTAAGAGATCTACTCTGGTTTTGACAAAGAGGTGATGATATAAATCACCAAGCCTTAAGGGAGAGACAGTCTGGAGGCTTTGGCTCCCTATTCTACTCTCACTCGGTCCTTTCATTTCTTGGATATGGTTGTACCTCTTAGGCTTTCCATAGCCACAGTGAGTAACATGGTGAGCGCTCATCAGAGAGAAGGGGGATGAGGAGCAGCCCTGTAGGGGGCTATGTTGTAGCTTTTCCCTGAATGCTATCATTTCCTGCCTGTCCCAAGCCTGATGAGAGTCCCTGACACTCACTGCTCAGAGACTCTCTGTGTATCCTTTCTGTCACTGATCAATTGGGACTTAGTCATTCTTACCCTGCTGGGTGCTAGGTCATGGGTCCAACATCACTGAGCACAACAATTAGTCAGGAGTATCCCCCACCTCTATCCTGGAGTGTGAGGGTCCCCCGTGATGTCCCTGAGAAAGGAATGGCTCAGAAATGAGGACCTACCAAGGATAAGAGTTTGGTGACCTTTCCCCATCCTTGTGGGCTTCCTCATTGTGCAGCAGAATGACGCGCTTGTTCTTCCTTGTGATGACAGAGTGAGTGTCCCCACATGTCACCCAGGGTACTGGGGTTTGACCCTATGATGGGGAGACACAGGACTCTGTTTTAGAGGCATGACGGTGCATCTCTGTAACCCCAAAGTTTCAAGCTAGCCAGGGCTACATAGTAAGACCTTGTCTCAAAGAACACGCAACAAAGGGCTGGAGAGATGGTTTAGTGCTTAAGAACACTTGCTGCTCTTACAGAGAGGCCATCTTTAAGCTCTGGCTTCCAGTCACCACCCTCAGATATTAGTCTACTGAGGCCTCCTAGGTAGGTACTGTTGAAGCATGGAGATGTCCTGAGGTGTGCACTAGCAGTCAGTGGTGAGCCAAGCAGTCTTACCCTTTAGACTCAGCACAGTGAGTTCTCAGCCCTACGATGTGAACTTCACAACCACTTCAGCTCTGTACTGTCACTCACACCTGCCCTGCCTCTGTCCTTGTCATCTTTTATCCCCTCTGATTCTTAGCCAGCCTTTAGAGATCAACTCAAGTCAACATTCTCAGCTGGCTTCCTCACAAAGCTATGATCCTTACAACATTTCACCCACTGCCTGGCACCCAGACCCCTATTCCAGGTGCTTGGGTCTGCTTCAGATTATCTTGGATCTCTCCTGGGGCACCTGTGGGCTGTTTCATTTTTGTTGTTGATCTTGGTGTGTGTGTGCATGTGTGTGTGTCTATGTATGTATGTATGTATGTATGTATGTATGTATGTATCTATCTATCTAACATCTATCCTCAATCTCTCACCTATCTATTTATCTACCTTTCATCTATCTCCTATCTAGCTATCTACTACCCATCATCTAATCTATTATCAATCATCTATCATTTATCTATCTACATATCACCTATTTTTTTTTGAGACAGCATCTCAGCATTTCACGAAGCCAAGGTTGATCTCTATCTAGATGTTTAACCAAGGATATCGAACACCTGCTCCTCCTATCTCTACCTCCCAAGCACTGGGATTGCAGGCATCCATTACCACACCTATCTCTATGCAGTGATGGCAATTCCTCCATGCTAGGTGAGCAGTCAACCAACGGAACTACATCCTTAGCCCTAGAGAAGATTATTAAGCTGTAGTTCACAACTCCAGATCACATAATCTCAATGCACGAGTCATTAAAAACTTGGCAATAGTAAAATATTTCTGAACATACAACAACCCGACATTACATCAAAATCCAATGCGTGATGAATCCAACGTGTGCTTCACTGCAGTCTTGGTCCTGAACATACAGTACAGATACTTCTCACTGTGCATGCTACACCCTACAATGCTACCGGATGCTGCTACCTGAATCACCTCTGCTCAGATTTAAGATGTACACACATAACAAATTACAGTGCTTGAAAGGTATCTATAACGTCTCTGTTCCTATCAAACGTAAGAGTTGAATTACAGCCGGGCGGTGGTGGCGCACGCCTTTAATCCCAGCACTTGGGAAGCAGAGGCAGGAGGATTTCTGAGTTCAAGGCCAGCCTGGTCTACAAAGTGAGTTCCAGGACAGCCAGGGCTACACAGAGAAACCCTGTCTCGAAAAACAAACAAACAAACAAAGAGTTGAATTACAGAAAAGACTTTTGCTGTTTTCCTACCTTTGTTTCTTAATGTATATCAAGTAAATATGTCCTTGGATCTTGTTGGTAGAATGTTTGTATTTTAAAATGACTGTTTGGTCTGGGTGTAGTAATACATGACAATAATCCCAGCAGTACTTGGAGGCAGAGGCAGGAGGAGCTCTCTGAGTTTGAGGTCAGCCTGATCTGCAGAGTAAGTTCCAGGACAGCCAGAGCTATAATGAGACCCTGCTTTGAAAAAAAAAAAAATGGCTGTTTGAGAGCTAGGTTCATGTCTGTAATTCAGCCCTTGGGAAGTAGAGGGAGGCAAATCAGGGATTCACAGTCAAGCCTGAGCTATTCAGTAAGTTCCAATCCAGTCAGCACTGTATGGTATGATGTCTCAAAAGAACAAAAAATAACTAATTAAATAAATAAAATGAAAACGAAGATAAAAATTGCTGTTTGAGTTGCTCACTTGAATTTTATAAAGCCATTGAGTGAATTTTGACTTGGGACTAGGATATAACGTCTAATAATTTCTGAGATGGCCGTGAACATATTGTATATGTTTTTTGTATTATGTATTATATTTATACAGAGTGATGTTCTCAATAATGAGCACTGAAAAACTGAATATTGACCAAGGGACTGGATGTGACAATTTGGTAGAGTGCTAACCTATCATGAATGAAGTAGTCGGTTAGCACCCACAAACAATCCAGTAATCCTGGCCCTTGGGAAGTAGAGGCAGGAAGATCAGGACTTCAAGGTCATTCTTGACTACCTGACGAGTTTAGATTGAGATACTTAAGACTCCATCTCAAAAAGCAAAACACATGTAAGTTGGAGAATGGTTCATTGGTTAAAGAGTTTTGGTTGCTCTTCCAGAGGACCTGGGCTCACATAAGATGACTCACAACCATTTCTAACTCTAGTTCCTGGGGATTCAACGCCCTCTTCTGGCCTCTGTAGGCATTACATGCACATGATGTCTGACATACACTTGGACCAAACACCCAGGCCCATGAAACAATATTAAAAGATTAAGCCGGGCGGTGGTGGTGCATGCCTTTATTTCCAGCACTTGGGAGGCAGAGGCAGGCAGATTTCTGAGCTCAAGTTCAGAGTGAGTTCCAGGGCTACACAGAGAAACCCTGTCTCAAAAAACCAAAAAAAAAAAAAAAAAAGATTAAAAAAAAAACATAGATACACAGAGGGGAAAAAAAATCCATCAACTCTGAAAAAGAATGAAGATACACTGACCAAACATCAGTGAGAACTTAATTATTTTTTGTAAAACTAAACAAGTACACCTATGTCATGAATATGTAAATTTGTTTTAATTCATGGAGTGGGTCATGACCTAGTCTCCCTTGTATGAGAGGTTGATATCAGGTGTCTTTCTCTATAGATATCTACTTTATTTTATTTTATTTTATTTATTTATTTATTTATTTATTTATTTATTGGAGATAGATCTTATATAGCCCTAGCTGGTCCGGAACTTGCAAAGTAGACTTGGTTGGTCTCCTAGAAATCTGTTTATTTATCTCAGGCACTGGGATTAAAGACGTGTGCCACTACACCTGGCTCACCTTAATTTTGAAAATTTTATTTATTTATTTACTTATTTATTTATTGTGTATGTGTGTGGAGGGGATAGTGTTCACACCATTATGCATGTGTAGAAGTCAAAGGATAACTTGTAGGAGTCAGCTTTATTCTTCCACCATGTGCATCTGAGGACTGAACTCAGGTCAGCAGGCTTGGCTGCAGGTGTCTTTACTCACTGAGCCATCTTGTCAACCCTCTACCTTACTTTTTTTTTTTTTTTTTAAAGACAGCTTTTCACTAAACCTGGAACTCAATATTTCAACTGAATTGGCTGGCCGGCGTGCTCCAAGGGTGTCTCCGTTACCTCCCAGCGTTGGGATTACAGATTTGAGCTGTCCTGCCTGACTTTTACGTGAGGACTGGGGATCCCAATTCCAGTTTCCATGCTGGTATAGAAAGCATACTGGCTGAACCATCTTTCCAGTCCTGCTTTTGTCTTTAATAAATGGTTAAAAAAAAAAACTCACAGAAAGAGAATGTTTAAGAAGAGCTCAAGGCCAGCCTGCAAGGCTAGACTGACTTAAACCCCCAATTTGATCACTGTGGCTCTGTGAGTTCTAGGCTAGCCTGGTCTACGTAGGCAGTTTCAGGATAGCCAGGACCACATAGAGAGATGTCGTCTCCAACAACAACACCAGCAGAAGCCGGTCTCATCTTTGCTCCCTTTACTTTGAAGCTCGAGTTGCTTCTGCTGCCTCCTAACTCTTTGCTCTTATTGATTTTTCCTTGTCAGGAGCAAATGGACACGTGAAGCTGAGGGATTTGCTGGCCCTGGATCCCTGAGAAGCAGGAATGCCCAACTCGAGGAAGCAGCCTTGGGCCTATCCTCTGGACACTGTGGCTCTCACACTGTGGGAGGCAGATCCCAGAGCAGTACAGAGAGTCATCTGGTCTCCAGCAGAGGGCTCTGGGGGTGGGGTGGTGATATTAGGGGCATTTTTGGCTTCTGCTCTTTGGTAGGGCAGGAGTTAATGGTGAGTTGCAACATCTCTCTGGGCTGAGTCACCTCCCACACTGTCCCCCCACCCCCCATTCTCCAGTTGAAGGTTTATAAAGAGGATCAGAGGCTGACAGCAAAGACCTGGAGGTAAGAGTCCCCTGCCTAGCTCTGCTCCTCCAAGGTCTCAGAAGTCTCAGGTCAGAGGGCTCAGGCAGCCTCTGGAGCTCTTGTCTGCTGGGACCATGGACTGGCAGCAGCTGTGGTTGGCCTTCTTACTTCCCATGACAGTCTCAGGCCGGGCTCTGGGGCCTACAGAGAAGGAGGCAGTGTTGGTGAGTCCTCTGGGCAAAGGAGGGCTCAGAGCATGGGAATGACAGGGATACCCATGCTACAATCTTCTCTAGGTTTTCCTCTTGCCCTCCAACCTACCTGCCTTTCCCCTATTTGCTCTGCGTCCTGATCTATGTAGCCCACCTCCTGCTCCTTTCCGTGTCCCCTCTGAGGCCCCTCACTCAGGCAAACAGTCCCTTCTGTGTCTATTCCCTCATAGCTGACATGTTAGCTCATTTGGATTGTTGGCTTGAGACATGGTCTCACTACATATCTCTGCCTGGCCTGGATCTTGCTATGTAGTCTAGGGTGGACTTGAATTCACAGAGATCTGCCTGCTTCTGCCACCTGAGGATTGGGGTAAAGGCATGCACTGCCACACCCGCCTTCTTTTAGGTCACTTGGAAATTTTACCCTGAGACTAACCCTCTTTCAATCTCCATGTTATTACAGGATTACCTGTTGCAGTATGGCTATCTACAGAAGCCTCTAGAAGGAGCTGATGACTTCAGGCTAGAAGATATCACAGAGGCTCTAAGGTGAGGCTCTAAGGTCATAAGGTACAAGCTTTCACAGCTGAGGTGTCAAGTTCTTCCCTCTGTCCAGGCCCACCTCTCTTTGACTCTAATGCATAGCAGGGACTTGTAGGACTGTGATGTTACTCAGGGTGGTCGAAGGCGAGGCGAGATGGAGAGTCGGGATAAGGAGCACACAGGTCAGGTGTGGTGGTACATAGCTGTGATCTCAGCACTGGGGTGGCAGAGACAAGCATTAAAAGTTGGAGACTAGGGCTGGAGAGATGACTCAGGGGTTAAGAGCACTGGCTGCTCTTCCAGAGGTCCTGGGTTCAATTCCCAGCAATCACAGGGTGGCTCACAACCATATGTAATGGGATCTGATGCCCTCTTCTTGCTTTCTTGGGCACCTGAACATACATAAACAACATTTACTTATACAGGAACATACAGAAGAATGAAAATCTCTTCCATTCCCCCTCCCCACCTCTTCCTCCAAGGTTTCTCTGGCTGGCTGTACTTTGTGATTCTCATACTGTAGCTTAGACTGGCCTGGAAGTCCTGGGAATCTGTCTGTCTCAGCCTCCACTATGCTACAATTATATGTATGAGCCACCATTCTGAGCAAGAGTCCTTGTCATTACATTTTTTAATGTACTGCTTTTGACAATTTCATGTATGTATGTATGTATGTGTATGCAAGTATGTGTGTATGTATATATGTAAGTATGTATACATGTGTATGTATGTATATGCGTATGTATGTGTATATGTGCATATATGTATGTGTATGTGTGTATGTATATATGTGTGTGTATGTATGTAAGTATGTGTGTATATATATGTGTATGTAAGTATGTATGTATATATATGTATGTATGTGTATATGTGTGTATGTAAGTATGCATGTATATATGTGTATGTGTGTATGTATGTGTATGTATGTATGTGTATGCATGTATATATGTATGTGTGTATTTATGTGCATGTGTGTATGTATGTATGTATGTGTGTATGTATGTGTATATGTGTATGTATTATATATGTGTGTATATGTGTATGTATGTATGTGTATGTGTGTATGTTTGTATGTGTGCATGCATGCATGTGTGTCGGTCATTCTTGCACTATTACCCTCTCATTCCCCATTTTTTCCTGTAGTGTGAAAGGATTAAAATATAGTACCGCCCCGCCAGGCCTCTGCTCCAGGTCCCAGCCAGTTTCTCTCTCCTGCCCAGCACCCACTCCTTCCTAGTATCCGGCAAAGCATGACTCTTAAACTTGAATAGTTAAGCAAATATATTTATATATATGAAACTCCCAATTACATAATGCCAAATTACAATGATAAAGTTTTATCCCAATATTTCTAACCTCTCAGCACACCAGAAACACATCTGAAGCCATCTGGATCTGCGAGGCTCCTCCTCTGCTCCCTCGTGCGGCTCCCAGGCTCCCTCTCTCTCCGCCCCTCCTTCTCTTAGCTCCTCCTCCTCTCTCCCCTCCAATCACTGGCCTCTCACTGCCTCAATGTGAACGGAGAAGAAAATATCTTGCATCACTTTTCTCCTTAATCTTTTCTTCCCTATTCTATTTTCTTTGTAACCCACAGAATTTAATTAGGGTTGTTTGTTTTAATTTTTTTTATTACATTTATTTATTTATTTTTGTATGTCTGTGTGGGTGCACATGCCATGGTACACGTGTGGAGACCAGAGAAGCAGTAGAAGTCAATTCTCTCCTTCCACCATGTGAGGCCTGGGGATTGACCTTATGAAGTCAGCTTGGCAGGCAGTGAGTTCTTCACCCACCACATGCATAAATGTATGTGCATCACCTGCATGCTTGGTGCCTAAGCTTGTCAGAAGAGGTTATCAGACCCCTCTGTAACTGGAGTTAAGGATGGTTGTGAATGGCCGAGTAGATGCTAGAAACTGAACCTGGGTCTTCTGTAAGAGCAGAAATTTCTCGTAACTGCTGAGTCATCTCTCCAGTACCCCATTTTGATTTTTGAGACAGGGTCTCATGTAGCCTGGGCTGGTCTTGAACCTGATATGTAGTGAGGATGACCTTGAACTCCCAATCCTCCTGTCTGCTGGGATCACTGAATGAGCTACCATGAACACACAGCCGGTCCTTGTCTCAAGCAAAATGAGGCTGGAGGGATGGTTTAGTGGTTGAGAGCAATGGCTGGTCTTGTAGAGGACCCAGGTTTTTGTTTCCCTGGCACTCACACGGCAGCCCGTAACCATCTATGACTCCAGTTTTCTGTCTCTGTAGGCAATACACATGTGTATGAGGGAAAACATTGAGAGTTTACATATGAGGGTAAAATATTGAGAGTTACTTACAGTCCATAGGAGGTACTACATGTGTAAAGTTACGGATTGAAATTGTCCTGGGGCATGCTGGGAGGCGAGGCCAGCTGACTGAAGTGGGTGACCTGGTGACTATGCTCCAGAGGGTGGCCAGGGAGTGGAGTTGGGGTGCTCACTAGATCAGAAAGCTAGAAAATATGGAGGGAGGGGAGGAAGGCAACACTTCAGGGCAGTCTTCCTCAGAACATCCTGAAAACGGAGTCGGAGTGCATTTCTATAGACAAAGCTCCAGTTATGAACACTAGAGACTGCGGTGTCTGCTCTGGGTTCAGAGACTTTGTATCCTTCTTTGTTATCACTTTGGGCACAAGGAGGCCAAAGATCGATCCTCAATTTCCAGCCATTCCAGATCCGCCGGCCCTTATAGACCCCCCTCCCCCTTTCTCTCTCCCCCTCTCTTTCTAGAACTTTCCAGGAAGCGTCTGAACTGCCCATTTCTGGTCAGATGGATGATGCCACACGGGCCCGTATGAAGCAGCCCCGTTGTGGTTTGGAGGATCCCTTCAACCAGAAGTCTCTTAAATACCTGCTTCTGGGTGAGGACAGAACCTGGGAAGGGAAGGAGAGAGGGCAGCCTGAATGTTCATGGCATTGGGATAGCCTGGAATATTCAATGCCTCCTAAGGAGGGCACTGAGTACCCTCACCCTGGGCGGCTCTCCTGGTTCTGTTTCTAACTTCACTTTCTGGTCCTTTAACCAGGCCACTGGAGAAAGAAGCACTTGACGTTCCGCATCCTGAACGTGCCATCCACCCTCTCACTCCCCAGAGTCCGAGTAGCCCTGCATCAAGCCTTTAAGTATTGGAGCAGTGTGGCCCCGCTGACCTTCCGGGAGGTGAAAGCAGGTTGGGCTGACATCCGTCTCTCCTTCCATGGCCGCCAAAGCCCATACTGCTCCAATACCTTTGATGGGCCTGGTAGGTACTGGTTCTTAGCTCTCAACTCACAGACCCCAGCAATAAACCATCTCCTTGAGCCAGTTACTCTGGGACCTTAAAGTTCAGGTTGTCGGTTTTATCCGCCTATACGGATAGTCCCCCAGAGGTGCCATTTGTCATATAGCTGGGCCCTTAACAAGTCTCCTCTTGCAATCCTATGCCTAGCTTTTATTTCCTCTCTCAAACTTCACCTGAGAGGGGACTGGGTTACAGTGGAGAGAGTGGCTGGGGAGGTGCAGATTCTATTTTGGGCTTCCCTGAGTGATGCCTGGGAAATCCGGAATGATGTGCCTACGCGCTAGCTACGGTGGGGCACCCTGCATCTCATGCAGCCCAGGCTGACATGAAACCCACTATGCTCCTGAGGCCGATCCGGAGCTTCTGACCCTCCTGTGTCCACCTTCCGAGTGCTGTGATTACAGGTGTGTTATCGCTCACGACGGTAGCTTGAGAACAGAGCCCGCAGGGTCTGCTTTGTCAGTGCGGGCTCCGACATTACTAACTGTTCTTCTGTTCCAGGGAAGGTCCTAGCCCATGCTGACATCCCAGAGCTTGGAAGTGTACATTTCGATAAAGATGAATTCTGGACTGAGGGGACCTACCAAGGAGTGAACCTGCGAATCATTGCGGCCCATGAGGTGGGCCATGCCCTGGGACTTGGGCACTCCCGATATACCCAGGCACTCATGGCTCCTGTCTATGCTGGCTACCAGCCCTACTTCAAGCTGCATCCAGATGATGTGGCGGGGATCCAGGCTCTCTATGGTGAGCATAAGAGTCAGTCTCAATAGTAACTCTCTAGGCTCAAGGAGACAATACTAGCTTTCATGGCATGAAACGGCTTGGCCGCTTTCTCTTCCTCTGCCCAGTTCTTAAAGCTATTCATCTTCAGAAACTGTATCTATTTTTGACTCTTTTATGCCTAATCATCCTTCCTGGACTTTCTCCCCTCACACCCTAATTCTTTTTTGTTGTTGTTTGTTGTTTGGAGACAGGGTCTCTATTATGTAGCTCTGGCTGTCCTGGAATTTGCCATGAAGCTTCGGCTGGCCTTAAACTCATGGAGAAGCCGGGCAGTGGTGGCGCACGCCTTTAATGCCAGTACTTGGGAGGCAGAGGCAGGTGGATTTCGGAGTTCAAGGCCAGCCCGGTCTACAGAGTGAGTTCCAGGAGAGCCAGGGTTACACGGAGAAACCCTGTCTCGAAAAACACAAAAACAAAACAAAAATGTGCAGCCGACAGGCAGAAAAGCTGAATGTTTGGACCTCTTTTGCTACATTGTTTTACTTCACCTCACAGGCAAGAGGAGCCCCGAGACAGGAGATGAGGAGGAAGAGACTGAGATTCGCACTGTGTCACCAGTGACCACAAAACCTGGTCCCATGCCAAACCCCTGTAGCAGCGACGTAGATGCCATGATGCTGGGTGAGATCCTTTCCCCAACAGGCTGTTGACAGGCAATGGGGGTAGTCTATTGACTCCAAGACCTAGACAAATAGAGATGACATGGGACTACAACAGGATTGGGGGTTGGACTCCAGGAAGAGGCTGGTAACCAGGGAAGATGTGTAGCATAGGGAGCGAACAGTCAGAGCCAGGTTTAAAGAGAGCTGGGCAGTTGGGCAGTGGGAGCACACACGTTTAATCCCAGCATTGGGGAGGCAGAGACAGGCAAATCTCCGAGTTCGAGGATAGGTCTCCAGGACAGTCAGGGCTACACAGAGAAACCCTGTCTTGGAAATACAAACAAGCAAGCCAGCAAACAAAAGAGAGCTGAGTAAGCATTTACCATGATTGCCACCTTATAAAAATACATGTGTGTGTGTGTGTGGGGGGGGGACAGTGTGGCACATGCCTTTGATTCCAGCACTCCGGAGGCAGAGGCAGGTGGAACTCTGTGAGTTCAAGGCCAGCCTGGTCGACAGAGTGAGCTGGATTATACAGAGGAACCCTGTCTTGAAAAACATAACAAAACAAAACACACATGGAAACAGCAAAATGGAATTTTTGCAATGCCTGTGAGAGAAGGCTTTGCCCCTGGTTGGAAGAATTTTAAGAGCTACCTGGAGTGGAGCGCTAGGTCTCCAAAGGGGACAGTTGACCCACAGGGCTGTGAACAACAAAGAAGAGGCCCAACTCTATATCTTCCTTCTCTTCCCTTTTCTCTAGAAGCCGAGTGAGGTTTTTTTTCTGTTTGTTTTTTGTTTTTTTTTTTTGAATAGCCCGTCAGTGACCGGTAAGGAAACCACCGGAGATACTCACGAGTCATTATTTTTTAAATTTGTTGACATGCTTCTGCTCTCAGGGCCTCGTGGGAAGACTTATGCTTTCAAGGGCGACTATGTGTGGACTGTAACAGATTCAGGGCCAGGCCCTTTGTTCCAAATATCTGCCCTTTGGGAGGGGCTTCCTGGAAACCTAGATGCTGCCGTCTATTCTCCCCGGACACGACGGACTCATTTCTTCAAGGGTAAGTGGGTTTCTCCCGGTCATTAAAATGTTTTGGATAGGAAGAGGCATTGAGAAGTTTCTGAGAGGGGATCCAAAGGCCCATCTGATGACAGAGGTGGCTTGCTCTTCCTTTGACCACCCTCAGGAAACAAGGTGTGGCGGTATGTGGATTTCAAGATGTCTCCTGGCTTTCCCATGAAACTCAACAGAGTAGAACCCCACCTGGATGCAGCTCTCTATTGGCCTGTTAATCAAAAGGTGTTCCTTTTCAAGGTATAACAGAACTGAGGGTAATCCCTTCTGAGGAGGAGCACAGTCTCATCCTTAAAGGGGCCAAACTTCTAACAGTTTGGGTCAGCTTCTGGAGTCCCTAAGCTCTTTCCTCCTTATCTTCTCCCCATTCACCCCAAATTAGGGCTCAGGATACTGGCAATGGGACGAACTGGCCAGAACTGACCTCAGCCGCTACCCCAAACCAATCAAGGAACTGTTTACTGGAGTGCCAGACCAACCCTCAGCAGCTATGAGCTGGCAAGATGGCCAAGTCTACTTCTTCAAGGGCAATGAGTATTGGCGCCTTAACCAGCAACTTCGAGTGGCCAAGGGCTATCCCAGAAATATGACACACTGGATGCACTGTGGTCTTCAGACTCCAGACACTAACTCATTAACCAGGGATGCTACTCCTTCCACCACAGACACAGTCTTGGGTACCACTCCTTCAACCATGGACTCAACCTTGGACATTCCCTCAGCTACCGACTCTACCTCCCTCTCATTCTCTGCTAATGTCACCCTGCTAGGGGCCTGAGAACGACTCAGTGTCTGCTCATTAGGGTTGTGCAGATGTTACCAAATGGGCACTAGGCCTAATGCCTCTAGATATTCCAATTCTGGAGGCCACTTTCCTGTGTTCCTAGAAGGTGCTCACTTAATTCTGAGTCAGTCTCCAGTTCCCGTTTCTTTTTGTCACGTAGCTGTTTCAAGTGTGACATCTACTCTCCGAACTCTCTGGTAGAGGGAAATTGTCAATCAGGGGGAGGTTGGTTTTTTTTTTGTTTTTTGTTTTTTTTTGACAGGGTCTCTCAACATAGCACTAGCTATGGCTATCAGCTATCCTGAAACTCTCTATGTAGATA
This sequence comes from Tokudaia tokunoshimensis, assembly GCA_036184795.1. Taxonomy (NCBI): domain Eukaryota; kingdom Metazoa; phylum Chordata; class Mammalia; order Rodentia; family Muridae; genus Tokudaia; species Tokudaia tokunoshimensis. The sequence goes on from BTHU01000007.1 coordinate 51,263,049, forward strand.
TGTAGACCAGGCTGCCTTGAACTCACAGAGATCCACCTGCCTCTGCCTCCTGAGTGCTGGGATTAAAGGCCTGTGCTACTATGCCTAGCTTATGCCTAGCTAGTGTTCTTTTTTTTTTTTTTTTTAAGATTTAAGGCATGTGTTACCATGCCCAGCTGTTGGGGCTTTAGCTGACAGGAGGTAACAGCTAACAGCTCGATATTGAATACCTGGGTTGTGTTCTTCCAACATAAAGTGCAAGAAAATGTCATGGCCAGTAAACTAAGCTTGGGATTTGGAGTCCTTGAGCCACCTGACTATGACTTTTGGCTAGCTAATTAACCTTGTCAAACCTTGTATTCCTTATTAACAAAATAAGGTTAATATCAATGTTACAGGATTGTTATGTTAGATGAAATACTGTACTTAGTAAAGGCTAGCTTCATATTCCTGGGAGAGAACTGAGTTGTCTGGGTGTACACCATGTCAGTGTATGCGATAGAGGTGCCATAGCAGATCTTTGTGGGGGCGGGGGGCATATTACCTTTGCTTTGTGGTGCAAAGAAAGTAAAAATCAGCAACAGTAGAGGCCCAGCTCCCTAGTTGAATTTTCAATGCCATTTTATTCCCCAATTCCCTTGTTCTTCCTTCCTCCCATTACAGATCTGCTGCTCAGGGGATAGATATATTTTCTTTAACATGTATGGGAAACTAGGAAATAGATCTTGGTCAGGGGAGTCAGAGGAGGGAGAGTTAGAACAGCCAGTGGCTGGGCCCGGATTTTGGTTTAGGAGGAAAGCTACTTTGAGAGATAGAAGGCACTTGGCTACCATGCAGCCCCGAAGACCAGGCTCCTCTGAGAAAAGGGGCAAGGAGCCAGCTTTTGGAGAGAGGGGAGCTGAGGCAGATGCTGCGGTCTTCCTCCAGTGAGGAGAGAGGGGAAAGCACCATGGAAGATGGAGCTCCCCATCGAGGTAGCAGGATTCAAGGGTATAGGGTCCAAGAAGAAAGGCCAACCAGAAGCCCAGTTATCCCCAATAAGGAGCCGGGGGTGGGGGACTTCTGTGTCATTCCTCCTGCCACAGAACTATCACTGGGTGTGGTGGTGCATGCCTTTAGTTCCAGCACTGGGGAGGCACAGGCAGGCAGATCCCTGTGAGTTCAAGGCAGTTGCAGGACAGCCAGGGCTACACAAGGACGGCCCTGTCTTGAAAAACCAAAACCCCAACCAAACCAAACAAAACCAAACCCAAAACCCAATCGGAAACAACACAGGTATTTGGGAATGGGTTGTAGCTCAGTGGTAGAACACGTGCCTGCTATGGGCAACACTCTCGGTTGCATCACAGAAATTAATAAAAAGCTATTCTGGGCACACCTCCTTGGTTTGGAGTCAGTGTCTCTAGGGACCAGGGCACCTCTACTACTGGACAGAGGTAGGTGCTTGTACTTTCAGTCTCCCCCGCCCCCCATCTTTATAAGGATTTTCTCTTCCTGTCTCTGAAAGGGTTGGTCTGGGCACAGAACCTATTCCCAAGCCCAAGAGGTAGGGAAATCTGTATGGGTCCCATGGGTTCAGGCCCTATCCACTTAGCAATCTCCTGCCCTCACCAGGTGTATCAATGTCACCAGAGGTTAGGCTCAGGTCTGGTCAGAGTGAGGTGTGGTAAGCGGAACAGTAGAGCTGCAGTCAGAATCCAGGTCCAGGGCAGTGTGGGGGCCTGTGGCCTGGGTGCTTGGTACCAGCTCACACTCACGTAGACTCTGGAGATAACTCTAAATGCATACAGGGTAGAAGAGAGTAGAAGAAAGATTCTGGGTCAGAGCCCCCAGCTCACCCTGGCCATCACCTGGTCACCATCATCCCCCCAACAAGGGTGTCCCACCCGCCTACTCACTGCTGCTGGACTGTGAGCAGGGCTCCGGATATTGCGGGGAAGCTGACTCCGGTAGCTGCCTCCACACAGTCCTGTCCCAGAAGGGTTCCGGTGCCTCTTAGCTTCTTGCTGATGGATCCGAAGGAGCTGGAGATGCCTTTGCTGGTGGTTCAAGATCACTGATGGGGAGGAGGCGATACAGATTCAAGGGGGCTTTTTTAGGCCCTGAATACCAACCCCCAAACAGAACCACACACCACAGAAATCCACTTGACCTTACTGTCGTGGGTCTCTCAAGCTGCAACTTCCCTTCAGTTATTGAATTTTCTTCTACATTTTTCTCCTATCCTTCTCTGGGATTCCTCTACCCTCTCATAATAGTCCTAAAATAACTGTGCCCTGCATCTCCTGGCGATTTTTCTTCTCATTCTACCCAGACTTCCTTTGGCTAATGCGGCCTTAACTTTCCTTCAGTGCCCTGTCTTCTTTGACGTGGGAATCCTCCCAGTTCTCATCTCTCCATCTTTCTCTACCCTCAAGTATAGGATACAGGGGTAGAAGTAGGAGCAGGTTGGCTGTTTTTTGTACCACAGCATTAACTCACCATTGGTGTGGCTTCCATGTTCCTCAGCCATGAGTTTCCACTGGGCCAGTGTCCCAAGGGCCCCCAAGATTGGCCAGGTTCCTAGCAAGACCCAGCTATACCAGCAAAGAGGAAGCAACTCTGGAAGTGCCTGCAGGCGTTCACCCAGCCGAGTGCCCAGTGCCAGTCCTTCCAAGAAGTAGTCAGCACAGGCCACCAGCACCGCAGCACCTAGGAGTGCTGTGCCTAGGACTGTGAATGGACGTGGCCACCGAAGTGTGAGCAGGGCTCCCAGCAGTGCCAGCCCCATCAGTCCGCCAACTGGCACCCAGGCTGAATGTGGCTGGTAGAGGGGTTCAGTGCCCAATAAGGTTCCAGCACCCAGGGTCAGGCCTAGCAGGAGACCAGTCAGAAAGAGCCCAACACTGCGAACCAGCATGGTGACCAGGCCGCAGAGGAGTCCAATGCCCAGCGAGATGCCTGCGCTCACCTCCAGGCTCAACTGTGTCTCCAGCACCCGCTCCTTATGGCACAGTAGGAAGATCACCAGGGCTCCTGACAGCAGACCCGAGAGAAACATCACTGCCTTGAAGCAGCGGTAGCCTGAGGAGGGAGGCATGAGGCATTGAGAAGCAGAAAGGGGGTCCTACAGGGATGGTTCTGGTGTATAGGGAAAGGAACAGCTAACCAGGGAGCAGAAGCCGGGGCGCAGCACACCGTGGGAACCTCAAGGAAGGGGTGGGGGGGAAGAAAAGTATAAGCCCAGCGACAGAAGGAGGGCATTCAGAAATCCTGAGGGGATAGGTGGAGGAACCAGGGGGTGGAGTGGATGCACCGTGTCTAGGTCCTCCAGCAATGGTACATGGGAAATCACCACAGACTGATTCAGATTCTGGGGAGAGTTGAAATCTCTGGTGGGAAGGATAAAGTAGGAATAGAACTCTGAGGTAGGAGACAGAGGAAAAGCAAATAATGGAGGCGGAGGTGAGAGGAGGCAGAGGGTACGGGCATGCCGAGTGACAGGAAGCTGGGAGAGGCAGTATGGAAAGCTCTGAAGACAGGCATCTCCCGACAGAGGAGGAGAAGTGGGAGCAGGGAAGACATTTGGCGTCCTTCTCATTCTTGAGGATAACGGTGTCAGGCAGCTGCCCCCCAGGCCCTGGGCCCTGCCCTCACCAAAGCAGCAGTAGATGATTCCAAAGCAGCAGCAAAGGGCGCACACAAGGGCAGGCGCCAATTCAAGGCTGTCCTGGGGTTCCAAGACACATCTCCGGTCTGAAGGCTCTGGGAGTTGTTGATTATAGGGCCTTGGGTAAGATGTTATAGTCAGGGGCAACGAGGCTTTCTCCATGGTGGAAGAGAAGATGGTCACGGAGCAGAAGGTTAGAGTAATCTCCTTTCATCCATCCATAGCTAACTGGCAGGGGTTGGTAAACCTGGAAGAGACCAGAGGGCACAAACCACAAATCTTGGAGATTCTGTGCTTCCGTTTCTTTTGAAAAAAAAAAATGACTTGTTCCAATTCAACAGCAACTCCCCTCATCTGCAGTTGGGATTCAATACTAACCCCTGTTGAAACAGACAGGGTAGGGTTAATAAAGTTGGGAGAGGAAGGAAGAGGAGAGGATGAGTCACTTTAGGGTCTCAGAACAACTGCTCACCGCCCGCCCTACAGGGCTGAGGAGAGCAAAGGGGTGAGATTGCTTCCCTAGACCACGAGCTTCATCAGCCTCAGAGGTCCTAGGCGCAGGGGTGGCTGTTGGCTGCAGGCAGCCCCCAGGGCCACTGTGTTCATTGCTCCCTAAACTCCTGCAAGTCGGACCCCAAACCCTGTGAGCTAAAGGCAACCCCCAAGGAAGAAAGGGAACAGACATTTAAAAGTTTCAAATAAGGACTTAAGAGTCACCCAGTCAGCCTCTGTCGGGATTTTGAAGTTTTGGCTTCATGCCCTAGATGGAATTGTTGGGGAAAGCCGAACACAGCCAGTCCAAATCCCATTGCCCTACATGGAGAAAGCAGGCGCCTTGCCCGCAGACGGCTCCTCACATCTTGGTATCCACTTGCTACTCGCCTCAGACTAGCATGGGAATTGTTCCACCCACCCTCTCATATCCAGGCACGCCTGGGCTGCCAATGGGATTTGATGCTGATCCTGAAGGATCACTGAGGAGAGGCTGATATTGGGATATTGCGGGAGTAGGGTGGTGCGGATGCACTTTCTGCTGTCTTTAGGGTATTGAGGTGGAAGGATTGGAGAACTCCCGGGGCTCTTCTCAATCGCTTGAGAGTCTGGGACACAAAACAAGGAGAGGTCAGGAAGGATGTTAACTACTCACCGCCCTGCAGGGCTGAGGAGAGCTAAGGGGTGGAATTTCTTCCTAGACCTCCAGCTTCATTCCGGCCCAGAGGTCCTAGGCATAGGGGTGGCCGCTGGCCGCAGGCACCCCCTTGGGTCACTGTGCTCGTTGCTCCCTAAACTCAGGCAAGTCGGAGCCCAAACCCAGTGAGCAAAATGCAATTAGCTTAGGGGCGGGGGAGGGGGTGTGGGGGAAGGAGACAGGGAGTGTGTATGGGGTGGTGGCGGCGATGACATCACGGGGCGGGCCCCCTCAATCTTTTCCTCTGTCTATGGGGGAACCCAGGCTACCCACTTCTCTAATCTAAGACACAGGATGTCCCCTAACCATAGCAATGAAGATTTTTGTGATGCCCACCAATACTAAGATGGAAAGTCTCTGAATGCTGAGATTAATTAACGACTTGACGTTTTCAAAGCCCAAATGGGGTCCCAAAGCACCCGCTGGTCCAACTTGGTTTCTTCCACTTCCCAGAGAATTGGAGTATTGTTTTCTGGAGAACCTGGTGGTCGGGATCCGGGATGCGCAGAAGGGCTTTTGACTAGTGCTGGGTGGTGGTGGTGGGGGGTGTTCATAGGTGAAAAAAACTTATGGAGCAAGACGGGCATGGCAGGGACGCTGACAGAACTGTAAGGCTTTAGGATTGCAGAGGAGAGGTTCCATCAGGGTCTGCATAGGGGTGGGGAGCCTGCTGGCGTCCACCCAAAGCTTACTATGTAAATGAGATGCAAAGCAGCATGCAGATGTGTGCGGGGTTCTGTTACGCCGGATTAGGTTCTGAGCTCCGTGGAGCCAGATACCCCTAGCCGCATTGCCTGGCCCGGCCCTTGCGCCGCGTTCACAGGGGGCGGGTCAGCGGCGAGGAAGCTCGCCAGCTGGGTCTAGGAGAAGTGTCGCGTGTAGTTAGGGGGCTAGCTAGTCCGTGACACACACTTCTCCGCTTCCTCTTGGCTGGACAGCCGGACAGGGAAGGATCTGGGCGAGCATGGTCGCTGGTTCCTCTGCGTGCCCTGGGTGCCTGCACGCCAAAGACGGTGTGTGGTTCGGCGGCTGCCCTTCATCTCCGTTTCAGCAGTGACAAGGAATGCAGTCCACAGGCTTCAGCTCGCTTACAGCGGGACCTGCGTGGCGGCGGAGGGCACTTTAAGGGGTGGGGCCGGATGCTCTAGCACCGCCTCCTCGGTTGACTCCGCGCCCGCTGCGCAAGCTAGCGCCTCGGCCCACCGCTTTTCTCTTTCCTTCCCGTCTGTTCCCCGGTGACCCCGGAAGTGGAAGTAGGCGGCCGTGGCGGGGACGGAAGGCGGAAGCGGAGCGTGAGCGGGAGGCGGAGCCGGGGGAGCTGCTCTTGTAGCTCCCCCTGGCCTCAGGCGCAGCTGCTTGAGCGGGGAGGAGTTACCGCCGCCGTTTGGTACGTCGCCTTCGCCCCTGGTACCCCAGTCGGTGGGTTCTCAGGTGATCTTTTGCAGGGGTACCTCGAAGCTCCGCCCTCAGCTTTTCCTCTAGATCTGCACGATCCCCACCCTTTTCTGACAGATTGCGGCCTCCCTCTTTCAGGCAGTCTTTTTTTTTTCTAAGAGTAATCTCCCCCCCTCCCCGACCACACCCTTTGCGGCACCCCCCCTCCCCATTTCCCAGATTGAAGATTGTTAGCTTCTTGGAGAAAGAAGGATAAAAATATATATATCTTATATATAAGATATATATATAAGATTTCGGGAGTAAGGGGGTTTCTGAGGTCGGGGTTGGTGCAAGCAGGTTCGTGGTCTGTCTAATTCACTTTTATTGTTAGGGTTAGCGAATATCCGACCCCAAAGAATTTGAGCTAACACTGCCTGGGGAGTGGGTACATTGAATATGTCATTTTGAGATTGTTTAACTCTTGGTTCTATCCTTGACTATTTCCAACTTGATATCTTTGTTACAGGCAATGATGGCAGTGACCTAAAATCCTCAGGAAGCCCCGGGGTCATGGCCCAGAAGCACCCGGGAGAAAGAGGGTTGTGTGGAGCCCACCACAGTGGTGGTTCCTCCCTTAGTACATCAGGATCCTCTGTGGACCCTGAAATACTTTCATTCTCAGGACTCAGGGACTCGGCAGAGACTGCTCCAAATGGTACACGATGCTTCAAAGAGCACTCCGGCCCTAAGTACACACAGCCTCCAAACCCAGCCCACTGGTCAGATCCAAGCCATGGTCCCCCAAGGGGTCCAGGACCACCTAGAGAAGGAGGCTACCCTGATGAGAGCGAGACATGTTCAGAAGAGTCAGGAGTGGACCAGGAACTCTCAAGAGAGAATGAGACTGGGTACCAGGAGGATGGGAGTCCTCCTTTTCTTTCCATTCCATCTGCTTGTAACTGCCAAGGAAGCCCTGGGGTCCCTGAAGGGACTTACTCCGAGGAAGGAGATGGCTCTTCTACCAGTCTTTGCCACCATTGCATCTCTCCAGCCTTGGGGGAAGATGAAGAGTTAGAAGAAGAATACGATGATGAGGAACCTCTTAAATTTCCCAGTGATTTTTCACGTGTGTCCGGTGGAAAGAAACCCCCGTCCCGAAGGCAGAGACACCGATTTCTGACCAAGGAGGATGTTCGGGATACTGGACGCAGAGAGCCCAGGGCCCCAGGTCGTCATCGGCTGGCCCGAAAACGAAGTCAAACAGATAAACGCAGAGGCCTGGGACTGTGGGGAGTAGAGGAACTGTGTCAGCTTGGACAGGCAGGCTTCTGGTGGCTGATTGAACTTCTGGTGTTGGTGGGAGAGTATGTGGAAACTTGTGGCCATCTCATTTACGCATGCAGGAAGCTGAAAGGCAGTGACCTGGACCTTTTTCGAGACTGGGTGGGGGGCTGGGCCAGGAGATTGGGGGGCTGGGCCCGCGCGATATTCCAGTTTCTAAGTCAGAGCTTCTTTTGTGCGGCAGGGCTGTTAACTCGTATTCTTAGGGTAGTGGGTGCTTTCCTCCTCCTGGCTCTAGCCCTCCTTTTGGGATGTCTACAGTTGGGCTGGAGGTTTTTGGTGGGACTGGGCAACCGGTTAGGCTGGAGGGATAAGACCGCTTGGCTGTTCTCTTGGCTGGATTCTCCAGCTTTGCATCATGGCTTGGCTCTGCTGAAAGACAGCAGGCCATGGCAGCAGCTGGTAAGATTAATACAGCGGGGCTGGCTGGAGCTGCCCTGGGTTAGGCAGAGGACTAAGAAACAGGGCAGTGCACCTGTAGCTAGCGGGAGATACTGCCAGCCTGAAGAGGAAGTGGCCCGGCTCTTGACCCTGGCTGGGGTTCCTGAGGATGAACTAAACCCTTTTCATGTGCTGGGGGTTGAAGCTACAGCATCTGATACTGAACTAAAGAAGGCCTATAGGCAGCTAGCGGTAATGGTGAGTAGCCTTTGCTGCAGCTTGTTTCTCTTTTCCCATGTTTCCTGTTGCAGTTTTTAGGGAATGTAGACTTAAGGGAAGGTGAGCAGGAGGCCTCTGAGTGACCTCTGTCTATACCGTGTGGTGTGGGCTTCTGTGTGTCTGTGGCCCACCAGTGCTGTATTGCGGAGGGCAGCTCTCTGGGTATGTTCCCGGCTCCTGCATGGCAGTCGGCAGGTCTCTGGATGTCTTCCGACTAACCACTGTCATCAGCATAGTCCTGGGATACTGTGATGACTTCTTTGTTACTGACCCCAGCACAGCGGCTAGAGGTCCCAGCCCAAAGCAAATCAGGAAGAGATTATCTTTTTTAGGTTTATTTTTGTGTATGAGTGTTTGCTTCCACGCATGTATATGCATCACATGTAGCCTGGTACCCAAACTGATCAGAAGAGTGTGGATTGTTTGGAGCTGGAGTTACCAATGGTTGTGAGCCACTATGTAGGAAGTGGTTCTGAACCTGGGTCCTCTGCAAGAGCATCAAGTGTTTTTAGCCACTAAGCCACTTCTCCAGCCCCAGGGAGAAAATCTGCCTCTTCCTAGAGAAGCAATTGTAGACCCAGTATGGGAGAGTTCAGGATGTGCATTTGAGTGGTTATTCCAGGACCAGGAAGAAAACAGTTTCTGTTTTTTTATGGTATTGGGGATGGAGTCCAGAGCTTGTCCATGCTAGGCAGGTGCTCTCCTACTGAGGTACATACATTTTGACCTGAAAACAGGAATTTTAAGAACAAGAGTATGAAAGGGAAGAAAAAAGGAGCATAAATCAATCAAGAGATATGTGTATCACACATGTGTATGAAGATATGATTGTTTTTGTTAACTATGTAGGTGGGATTTTTAATACACTATATACTTGAGAGAAATTATCATTTTTTGGCAGTTCTGGGGATCAGACCCAGAGCCTTGTTCGTTCTAGGCATGTACCCTATAACTGAGCTAAAGCCCCCAGCTCTGCTATTGATCTTTCTGTATGTACAAGTAAAAGTACATAATGAGTATAAGTAATATGTATAAAATTGCACCTGAGGCCGGACTTGTACTGAATCTATGGGTCTAGATTGTTAAAACATTATAGTGGCTGTGTGACACAAAGAGGAATGGACACCCAAGGCTTTCCTGGACAATTAAAGGTACAGGAAGACCCCAGACTGATAATTAGCAAGGAACTAAATTTGGTGGGAAATGCATTCCTTGGTGAATGGCTTGGGATATTCTTAGAGTGGGTAACAATTACTTTGCCCCCTCAAAGATATCTCTTGGGCAATATCATTCTTACAAACATTTTTGTTTTCCAACTTCTCTTGGAGGTACCCGGTTCTATCCCAAAGATCTCTCTTGTTCGGGGATAGAATTTCTGTTGGCTTTTCTTACATAACCTAGGCTCCAGTATGAATATGTTTATTCATATGAAGCTTTTATATTAGCTTGAGACTGAAGTCTAAAAGCATCCTTTTTATTTGGTGTAAGTGATGATACTCATTTCTGTACTTCTGGGTAGTACAGATGGGAACAATCAGGATGCTGTAGGAAGAGGAGTTATTATTTGTTGTGGAGAAAAGGCTGAGAAAGCATATAAAAAGGCTGAGATAACGGAAAGATTGATATGCTCTAAGTTCTGGAAGAGAGAGGCAGACTAGTAGAAGGTTTCAGATAAAGGCTTTCTTAGTTACTTTTTTATTGCTGTGAACTTACAAAAGAAAGCATTTAATTGGAGGCTTGCTTATGGTTTCAGAGAGTGAGTCTAAGACCATCATGCAGCAGGAAGGCATGGTGCAGGAGCCGTAGCTGAGAGCTTACATCTGATCTGAGGGGGGAAAAGAGGGTGGGAAGAGTAAGGGAGGTGGGAGCAGAGAGAGGGGAGACTGGCTTTGAACTCATGATTCTACTGCTTTACCATCCAGAGTGTTGGGATTTTAGGAATGAGCTTACACTTCCAACTTTGGATAAGAAATTTTGAAGTTGGAAGCAGATGAGTTTGAAGGTGTAACATCTTGGAAACTTTTATATTAAGACTGCTAATAAAACTAAATGCAAAGGTTTTAAATGCCAGGTAGGGTGACTTATAATCCCTGTTTGTCTGGGGCTAAGGAGTTTACTTATACATGGGACGTTTGAGCTAATCTGGGATAGTTCAGAAGAACCAGGATGGTAGATGACCCTAGAGCCAGCTACTTTATATGGGAATTTTGTGTGTATTGTGGTGTATGTGAATGTGGCCGCACACGTGGGGTGGGGTGGGGTCGGAGGACAATTTCAGGTGTTGGTCTTTGCCTTCCACCTTGTGTAGACAGGTTCTTGTTGTCTTTCTAATTCTTATGTCAGACGAGCTGGCTTCTGAAGATTCGCTTGTCTGCTTTCCATCTCCTTGTAGGAATACTAGGATTATAGAGGCTTGATCTATGCATAGTCTAGCTTTTATGTGGGTGTGGGGATTTGAACTGAGGTTCTAATGCTTGCATAGTAAGCACTTTTACCCACTGAGCTATCTCCCTGCTTCTTCTTAAAAAAATCTATAACAGATAAAAAATATTCAAGGCTATACAATTTAAAAGGAAAGCCTGGATTTAAACTCAGATCTCTCTGCAAAGCTAGAGTAATTAACCATTAAACTATATTGATTCTCCAAAGGATAATGAAAGAGAACTCTTTGATAGAAGAATATCTGTGAGGGTGTGTGGGAACTTAATGAGAGTTGTGGCCACGCCCCAGGTTCTAGCCTGACTCCGCCTAGGCAGTCACCTGCCTGCATCCACACTTTCCCCGCCTCTCCTCTGACCACCCAACTCACTATAAATAGCACCCCTCAGCGCGTGCTCTCTCTCTCTTTCCCCTGCTTGTTCTCCCCCGGCCCTCTTCTTTGTCTATCTCTCTGTCTCTCCATTTTCTCCCCTTTCCATGTGGTCATGGCTTTTCTTATCTATTTTCTCCTCTTTCTTTGTCTTTCTATCTCTTTTCTCTTTTTATTTTCTTAATAATAAAACATCAAAGCTATAGGCCACCTCTTATTAAACTCGCCATACGGAGCTAGCTGGTACGCGATGTCAGAGATTCAGCCACGCAGACAGTCTGCGAGCACAGGTAACAGGCAGAGAAATCCACATCAGAATGGCTCCGCCTTCTGCGTGACATTTTTCTGCATGCCTGCGTGCCCACGCGTGAGAATGGCCGGCGGTGTGACTACCCGCTCCCCGTTAGGCTGAGGCACGAGTGCATCTTGCCTGCTTCTGCATATGCATGCTACCTTGTCCCGAGAGCGAGAGTGAGGCCCACGCGCCGCCTGGCCTGGCCTGGCGCATGCCCCTTTTTTCTCCCATGTCCACACGCACAGGGCCCAGCGCCTTCCTTTTTTTCCCACAAGGGGGTGGAGGATGGCTTAGTTAGGAGTGTGTGCTTGTAGGGGACCTAGATTCAGCTCCCAGCACTCATGCTGAACAGCTGCAGCCACCCACAACCAGCAGGATCTGTCACCTCCTAAAAATCTTAAGAAAAGAGAGGGGATGGATTGATGGCTTAGAGGTTAGAGGTGGCTCATGCAGAACACCAAAGTTCAGTTCCCAGGATTCACAGTGGCTTACAGCTGCCTATAACTCTTTCTTGGCAGTCTGACACCTCCTTCTGACCTTTGTGGGCACTGGACACACACACACACACACACCACCTGAGATAGGGGAGGGTTGGAATGGATTTGTGATGAAAAATTTTTGTGTTTTGCATAGGTCCATCCTGATAAAAATCACCATCCCCGGGCTGAGGAGGCCTTCAAAGTTTTGCGGGCAGCTTGGGACATTGTCAGCAACCCAGAGAGGCGGAAGGAATATGAGATGTGAGTTTGAAATGGGACATTTCAGGTGAAGTAGATGGAATATCCTCTATTGGAAGGTCCTGGATTTGTGGGTGGAGGCTGTCAGGCAGAAAGAACTTAAATTTTTATTTTAACTTAGCCAGCAGCCTCTACAACAGTGGTTTTCAACCTGTGGGTCATTAGCACCCAGCAACCATTTTGCAAAGGGTCGAATATCAGATATCCTGCATATCAGATATTTATATATTTTATTATTAATATATAACAGTAGCAAAATTATACTTATAAAATAGCAATAAAAGTAATTTTATGGTTCGGGCGTCACCACAACATGAGGAGCTGTATTAATGGGTTACAGCATTAGGAGGGTTGAGAACCACTACTCTAGAGGCATCCAGATCTGTCTCTCTTTGTGCCTTAATTCCCTCTGATTTACAAAGCCTTTCTTTTAGGAAACGAATGGCAGAGAACGAGCTCAGCCGGTCAGTGAATGAGTTTCTGTCGAAGCTACAAGATGACCTCAAGGAGGCAATGAATACTATGATGTGCAGCAGATGCCAAGGAAAGCATAGGTATGAAACAGGATGACAGGAGTATAACAGCTACACTTAGGGATTAGGTTACCAAAGACCTTCCTTGGAGTGTTATTGATGATTATGGAGTACAGACTGTGACCCCCCCAAGGCTTCTACTTTTATCCTGCTACTAAGCAATTGAGGATTTAGGGCTGGAGAGGTGGTTCCAAGGTTAAGAGCACTTGTTCTTTTCCCAGAGGATCCAATTTCAGTTCTCAGCACTTACAACAGGTGGTTCACAACTGTCTGTAGCTGTAGCTCTAGCCAGACACCTCTGGCTCTGAGGGCATTTACAGTCATGCACATGCTCACAGGCACACATACAGATAACTTAAAAATGATAAAAACAAATCTTCAAAACAAAAACGAGATTGGGGCTGGAGAGATGACTCAGCAGTTAAGAGCACTGACTGCTCTTCCAGAGGACCCGTGTTTAATTTCTAGCAACTATGTGGTGGCCTACAACCATCCGTAACATCATTCTCAAGGGATCTGATGCCCAGTGTCCTTTTTTGGCCTCCAAGGGTACCAGACATGCAATGCATGTGGTACTGAAAGGCCCTCAAAGCGAGAGGAAGCCCCACGCTCCAACTCAGGAAAGGTGGCAGCTCGAAACACTCACGAGAAACGGTCTTGATGCAACAGCAAGAGGACTTTAATACCAAGTGCGCTGGGGTGCACAATCATACGCCACGCAGGGGTAGAGGACTGTGGACCCCGAGTGCAGAATTGGGGCAGCTTTTATAGGGTTACAACAAAGCCCACGCCTTGCAAGCCAATCATTTCATAGCATCCAGAGCCCGCACGGTAAGGGCCAATCGATTTGTACCATTCTATAATTTCTAGGCCAATCATTTTAAAACATCTAATCCCGCGCTTCGTGAACCAGCTTCATGAACCTATAGTCTCAGGGGTTCGCATTTGAGAGGGGGTAACAAATTACAATTTAGATAGGACCGGAGGTTTCGGCGTGTTATCTTCCCTCTATGGCGCCAACAATTTACAGAAGCCAGATAAGTGGTTAGTCAGCTCATTTCCTGTTATCTTACTAGGCCAGAATCAAGTATTCAAAGGTCTGTCTTACTCCCTTTCACCTAGTTCTATACAGAAAGCAGTCTCTGGAATAGCAAGAAGTGTAACCTTTTACCCACTTCACTGGCAGAGAGCAGGGTCTGGAATTTGAGGTATTTATGGCTACTTAGGAGTGAGAAGATATTTCTAAACTTCTGACTTATTGGAGTCATTGGAGGGCTAGGCTGCATTCTCTGTCCCTTCATTTCCCACTTCTTCTCTTGTTAATAGTTCTAATCCTAGAACTGGGAGGACTAAAAGTTAGTATCCTCCGTATCCTCCTGGTTTGAGACACCCTTATACTGCTGTCTGAGTACCATAATCTGGACCGCACTCACCCACTCTCTGACAAAACCAATAAATCTATTAATTATGCAAGGCCCAACTGTGAGCAACAGAAGCAAAATCAGCAAGGGTCCTATCAGAGAAGAGACCAGGGTAGTCATCCAAGGAGATTTACTGAACTAGCCTTCAAACCAACCCTGACCAGCCTCCCTTTCCCTGTTTATTTTCTCTAATTTATTATATTCTCTCTAATCTATCTCTAAGCTTGCTCCTAGAATCTCTGATAGCTCCTGAGTGATCTACATAAAAACAACACTCTTCCTTTAAAGCTGCACATAGCCCACCTTCTCTGTACCTGGGCAGCAATAGAACCCATAACTACAAACTAGGTTGGGAGGTGTGCTTCCAGCCCAGGGGTTGATCTGTCAGAGACAGAAGTGAAGTGCAGGTCAGGCCACCAGATGGCCGGGGGGGGGGGCGGGGGCGCGACACTTTGAGTACTGTTAACGGTGACGCCTGTATCAGGATCAATGATCAGCCAGGTAAGGGATAAGGGTCTATGGGGGTTCAAACTGTCTGCAAGGCATTTACTGCTAACTTGGGGAGTTACTATTAGAGTTAGGAACCAGGCGATGAAGACGGATCTTGAGGGGATCCTCAGTCTTTTCAGCTTTCCACTCAGGGTTGGGAGGTGGCGCCGGCTTGACATGGGACGCATGGATCCAGGTGGAGATTCCTTCGACTTTCACAGCTGTTGGTGTGGTCAAGAGTACGAGATAAGGACCTTTCTACTGAGTCTCAAGGTTTCCTGCGCTGTGGCATCTAACGTAGACCAAATCTCCAACTTGGAAGCGAAGTGGGACTTGCAAGTCTCCTTCTCCTGAGTAGGCCTCCCGGAGCTGTTTCCATGCTCACTGCCTCACCCACTTGAGCGCCTTGAGCCTAGAGAACAAGGGCTGGGAAAGCAGCATGTCAGCACTGTGTACAAAGGCAATTTCAACCAGTGGAGGGGGCCCCCTGTAGAGTAATTCATAGGGGGTCAGCCCAAACTGTCCAGGGGTGTTTCTGACCCTAAAGAGCACAAAGGGTAGGAGAGCTATCCAATCATTAGCACCAGTCTCTGTGGTCATTTTGGTGAGGGTCTCTTTAATGGTTCTGTTCATCCTCTACCTGTCCTGAGCTTTGGGGTCTGTATGCACAATGTAATTTCCAATCAATCCCCAATATCTTGACCAGTCTCTGACTTACCTGGGCAACAAAAGCTGGACCATTGTTGGATCCAATTACCTTAGGTATTCCGAACCTCAGAAAAATTTCTTATAGGATCTTTTTGGCTACTACAGTAGCAATCTCTCTTTTGGTGGGGTAAGCCTCTACCCATCCTGAAAAGGTATCTATAAAAACTAGCAAATATTTGTTGCCATACTTAGCAGGTTTTATCTCTGTAAAGTCCATTTCCCAGTAGGTTCCTGGTCTGTCTCCTCTCAATCTCTTTCCAGGTGGGGCCTTTGAGGAACTGGAATTAACCATCTGGCAAGGCACACAGTTTTTGACCACGGATTCTGCTATCTTGTTTAACTTTAAAACATGAAAAGGTGAAGTCCTAACTAGCTTCTGTAAATGTTTGGTCCCCAGGTGGGTCAACCGATGTAATTGTTGGACTTATTCAAGGCCTTCTTTATCTTCTTTGGTCAAGCGCACCCCTTCTGAAGTTTCAGAGAAGTACCCTAACCTGTCCATCTCTTGTTTATCTTCTAAGGTATAGTGGAAGCTGGGGTTCTCTGGGCTAACGCCTTTAAGAACGGGTAAGATGTTGGCCCCCTGAGCTGCCTGCTTGGCAACGGCATCCGCCATCTGATTCTCTTGAGATGTCAGATCCTTGGCTTTCTGATGGCCAGGGCAGTGTATAATGGCCACCCTCTTTGGCAAGTGGAGAGCCTTTAACAGGTCCAAGATTTCTTCCTTGTTTTTAATATCTTTTCCAGCTGAAGTGAGTAGCCCTCTTTGCCGGTAAATGGCCCCATGCACATGGGCAGTGGCAAAAGCATACCTACTGTCTGTGTAGATGTTTACAGACTGTCCCTCAGCCAGGCGCAGGGCCTGGGTAAGAGCCACGAGTTCTGCTTTCTGAGCTGAATTTCCTTCTGGCAGGCTGCTAGCCCAGACGGTACGAGTCCCATCTACAACTGCCGCCCCCGCCACCCTCTTACCTTCTACTATATAGCTGCTCCTGTCCGTGAGCCAGGACAGTGCCTCCCCTGTCAGAGGCGGATCGACCAGGTCTTTGCGGACTCCAGTCTCCTCGGCCAGTAGGTGGTAGCAATCATGTGTCACAGATTCCTCGGTTTCCTCCTGTAGCAGAGTAGCGGGATTGAGGATGGCCGGCGGGGCGAAGGTGATTCTTTCCGTCAGGAGCAAACTCTGATAGTGAGTCAGCTGAGCGTTGGTCATCCACCAGTCTGGGAGCTGCCTGACGATGCTTTCCAGGGCATGGGGGGCTACCACAGTCAAATCTTGTCCTAAAGTCAGTTTATCAGCAACTTTAACTAGGAGGGCCACTGCGGTGATGGCCTTTAGGCAGGTTGGCCACCCGCTAGCCACTGGGTCAAGTTTTTTTGATAGGTAGGCCACTGATCTCTTCCAGGGCCCCAGAGTCTGAGTCAACACGCCCATGGCAACTCCTTTTCTCTCATCTGCGTAGAGGGTAAAGGGTTTGGTCACATCTGGGAGAGCTAAGGCTGGAGCAGTCGGTAAGGCCTTTTTGACCCCGTCAAAGGCCTTCTGGTGGTCTGGGCCCCAGGTGAACTCTCCCTTTTCTCTTGTTAAAGGGTAAAGTGGGGCTGCTAGGGTAGCAAACCCAGGTTTCCATAGTCTACAAAACCCGGCAGTCCCTAAAAATTCTCTTACTTACCGGGCCGTTGATGGAACTGGAATCTGAGTCACAGTTTTTTTTCTAGCCTCCGTCAGCCACCTTTGTCCATCTTTTATGCTATACCTCAGGTAAGTTACCTCTCCTGCAGATCTGATCCTTCTTAGCCGATGCGCAATAGCCTAGTTCTGACAGTTCCTTTAGTAGGGCCTCAGTTCTTTTTAAGCAGTCTTGTTGGGTTTCTCCAGCTAAGAACAGGTCATCTACGTATTCAAGAAGGGTAAGCTGGGGATTTTGGGTCCTGAAATTGGCTAGATCTCGATGGAGAGCCTCATCAACGATGGTAGGGGAATTCTTAAATCCTTGTGGCGGTCAGGTCTAGGTCAGTTGTCCCGTTCGCCCAGTCTCAGGGTCTCTCCACTCAAAAGCAAAAATCTGTTGACTAGTTGGATGTAGTCTTATGCAGAAAAAAGCATCTTTTAAATCTAAAACTGTATACCAAACCTGTTCCAGTGGGAGGGAGCTCAAAAGATTGTAAGGATTCGGGACAGTAGGATGTATATCTTGTACCCTCTTATTGACTTCTCTCAAGTCCTGGACTGGTCTATAATCATTTGTCCCAGGCTTTTTGACTGGTAATAGCGGGGTGTTCCATGGTGACTTAGTAGGTATCAAGATACCTTGTTGGACTAATTTCTGGATGTGAGGTCGAATTCCTTCTCTGGCTTCTAGACTCATGGGGTACTGTCTCACAGCTATGGGCATAGCACTGGCCTTAAATTCGATAACTTGAGGTGGGACTTGTTTTGCGAGTCCCATTCCAGCGGTCTCCGCCCAGGCCTGTGGAAGCTGTTTCAGCCAACGTTCTATATCCCAGTCAAGCTTCATTCAGGGAGAAAACAGTCTGTACTCTTCTTCTAGCTTTAGGGTCAATACAGTGATTGATTTGTCACTTATAGTCACCTCTGGCTTTTCTTGTTTAAATGAAATTTGGGCTCCCATTTTGGTTAAGAGGTCTCTGCCCAATAGGGGTACTGGGCATTCTGGGATCACCAGAAATGAGTGGGTTACCCGTCCCGTTCCCAGGTCAACAGTTCTTCGGGTAGTCCATGAGTACTGCCATTGCCCTGTGGCACCCATCACCCAGGATTTCTTGTCCTTTAATTTTCCCAATGGCTGTAGCAGCACTGAATGCTCTGCTCCGGTATTAACCAGAAGAAACTCGACTGGTCGCCCCTCCACCTTCAAAGTTACCCTGGGCTCGGGGAGGGGGTCTGAACCCTGTCTCCCCAAGTTTTCATCTTCTTCTAGAGCTAGGACCTTCGGTTCTTTGTTTCTCTTCTCCGGACAGTCCCTTGCCCAGTGTTCGTTCGTTCTCTCTCTCTCTCTCTCTCTCTCTCTCTCTCTCTCTCTCTCTCTCTCCTGCTCTTTCCTTCAACTACCGTGGCCAAGATTTTAGTTAAATTCTTCTCCTGCTGTCTACCACGTCTCTCCTCTCTTTCTCTTTTCTCTGTTCCTTTTCTTCTTCTGTCTCCCTTTTGTAATACACTTTCTCTGCCTCTTTCACTAAATCACGTAACTCAGCCTCCTGTAACCCTTCCAGTCTCTGAAGTTTCTAATATCCGGGGCCAACTGCCCTATAAAGGCCAGGGCTACTGAGGCTCTCTGAGCTTCCGAGGTAGGGTCAAAAGGAGTGAACCACCTGAAGGCTTCCATAAGCCTCTCAAGGAACACCGAGCGGGGCTCGGTTGGTCCCTGTATCACCTCTCTTACCTTAGCCAAATTAATGTTTTGACTGCATATATGTGTGTGTGTGTGTCTCCTGTGAGTCTGGTGATTGCAGAGGTCAGAAAAGGGGGATCTCCTGCAACTGGAGTTACAGGTGGTTGTGAGCCCTCATATCAGTGCTGGGAACTAGACCTGGGTCCTTGTCAAGACCAACAGCACTCTTAACCCTTAAACCATCTTTCCAATCCCCTCAAGATTCCCGCACTGGTGGGGATGTCAGGTAGGAGTTGGTGAAAGCTAGTGTGTATTAGTACATTCCAGAAAGGCTTACCTAATACTCACAAGGCTGTGAGGTGAAACACAGGTGGGCAGTGAATGGCTATCAAAAGAGTGAAGATAGTCCAAGATAATTTGCCTATAGACCTGCAATATTCAGATTCCATAGTCAGTATTAATTCTAATCAGTTACCTTTGTAAAATCTTTAACATAGGTGTGGCTTTTCGGGGTGTGTGTGTGTGTGCGTGTTATATAATTAGCAGTAAGAAAAAAGAAAGGATTTACAAGGTCTTACCTTTTTGAGGATTTATAGGTAGTTAATGCTTGTTGGAAGACAGAAAATTTCTTAAGTTGTATAGCCACTGATAAGGTACCCATGCCCCTGTAAGCAACCCTCATAAAACTGATTAGGTCACTCCCTACCTCCCAACAAAGGACTGGACATGAAATGAGAACAGTAGTTTTAAGGTGTAATGGGAATGGGAGGGAGAAAAAGATTAAGTAATAGGGGGTGCATAGGATCAAAATACACTGTATATGTGTCTGAAAATATAATCAAAGCTATTTTTGTCTATAATTGTTACATGCTAATAAAAAGAAAGAAAAAATAGCTTAAATATAGAAATGTGAAAGCAGAGTATGGAAACATACCCTTGTAATATCAGCACTTGGGAGTTTAAGGTAAAAGCATTACATGTGTAAGTATAGCCTGGGCTACACACTAAGACCTCAAAATAAGAGAGTTGAAGGCAGAGGCTAGAGAGGCAGGTATTATAGGTGAATAAAGATAACTTTAATGTTGGGCCATCTTTGACAGTAGTGAACGTTTGAGAAGTATTAAGGAGTTATTGTGTTGGGTTGCAGGAGGTTTGAAATGGACCGGGAACCCAAGAGTGCCAGATACTGTGCTGAGTGTAACAGGCTGCATCCTGCTGAGGAAGGAGACTTCTGGGCAGAGTCAAGCATGCTGGGCCTCAAGATCACCTACTTCGCACTGATGGACGGAAAGGTGTATGACATTACAGGTACACTTCTGACCTCTAAAGACAAGATCTTACCTATTCATCTCATTTGCTATGAATGAATGTTTTGGGTAATTATCTCTGTTTGCAGAATGGGCTGGATGTCAGCGTGTGGGCATCTCCCCAGATACCCACAGAGTTCCTTACCACATCTCATTTGGTTCTCGGGTGCCAGGCACCACTGGCCGGCAGAGGTAGGTGATACTTCTCTTCTCTCACTTACCTATTATGCCAGTTGTATGGTTTCAGTGCCTTGCTTTCTAGGAAGTTTGGGAACTGACCAATGTATGCTTAATTATGATAGCCGACTATAATGTCTTCTGACTCATTATATCTTTTCTCCCTCAGGGCCACCCCAGAGTCCCCTCCTGCTGACCTGCAGGATTTCTTGAGCCGGATCTTTCAAGTACCTCCAGGGCCGATGTCCAATGGGAACTTCTTTGCCGCACCTCACCCTGGCCCTGGGACCACTTCGACCTCCAAACCCAACAGTTCAGTACCCAAGGGAGAAGCCAAACCTAAACGGCGGAAGAAAGTGAGGCGGCCCTTCCAACGATGACACCCCTTCTCTTCCTTCCTCAAATCCATGTCAGGGAGTCAAAAGGGCTGTGTACAGCACAGGATGGAATTTGATTTATTTTAAAATACTTTAAAAAGGGAAACATTTTAAATTGTTCACTCAGTACTTAGAGGAAGCCCATGACCTTTTCTCCTTCTTCCCCAACACCCAGGAACTGAATCTTGTTTTCTGACAATACCAAAGAAATAGGAGGTGGCTAGAGCAAAGAACTTAGGGTCTGGACCTGGTCCAGACAATACGTTTTTGAGGTGTGGGAACTGGGGATTTCTCTGGGGTCTGTATGCCTTTATCTTATCATTTGCTCTTAGAGCAGATGAAACACACCCCCTTTTAAATGAGTATATCTTATTTCTTAACCCATTTCAGGGGTTCCCCCCTTTACCCTGATATACTAACTAAAAGAAAAAGCATGTAGCCCTAATTTTGGAGATACAGAACTCAAGAATGGAAACTGATTTTTTTCCTCTGACTTTCACGTTATGGGTAAGCCACCTAACTTCAGGCTTGTTGTTGCAAGGATGGCCAAAATTAATTTTTAAAAAGCAGATTTATGCCCTGTGCCCTTGGGTGAGGGGGAAGGATAGAGGGGTTCCAAGAGGCCCCCTTGTTAGCCAAGGGTTTGTATTTTTTTAAGTTTGTTCATATTTGTATGTACATATCTATTTAAAGCCAGGGGATTATCTTTCTATAAATATATAACTGGCAACTTACATCTTCCTTCTCTTCTTTACCCATGTAGCTGGGAGTTCTTTTCTGTTTTCTTTTGGAGATAGGGTCTTACAGTGTAGACCAGGCTGGGCTCCAGCTTGCAGTGATTCTTCTGCCTCTGCCTCCTGAGGGCTAGGATTATAGGCATGTGCCTCCACACCTCACTTGTGAGCTCTTTTTACTTATTTGAGAATTCTTTCCTTGCTGTTAGCTGTGAGTGAAAGGTACCCCCTACTGGACCAAAGGAGTACTGACAAAATTTTGCTTATAATAAGTCAGTATTTTGTATTTTCATCCCAGCATTATGAGAACAGCTTTCTGACCTTGCTTATCAAATTTCAGCCATAACTGAAAGACTTTATTTTAAGAAAAATATACAGCAAAACAGAACTTGAAGTTGGTAGTTTTAGAAGATATGGAAAAACATAATCACCAGAAAAGCTGTCCAAACATCGGTGGCTTCTTGCTAGATAGTGAGTGAGTGGTAGGGCCCTTAACCTCATCCACCTTTCCTGATTCAGAGAATCTTGACCCTATTAAAGCTGGGCCCAGGAACCCCATTTTCCAGTTTCTTCCTTCTTGGAGTTTAGAAAGGTTTATCTTGTTTCTCAGGCTTCCAAGATACAGAAGATAGTGTGGAGAAGGGAAAAACATCATATATTAGTTCCAGTGCCTTCCCTCGGTGCCTGCAGAACTAGCAGCCCATCTTCTAGTATTTGTTGATTCCAAAGAGACGAACGCCATGGAACTGGGGCAGCTTAGGCAGCAGCACGCTGAGCAGCGAGGCAGTGTTGATGAAGAAGTGGGCAGCGTCGTACTTGGTGTAGAAGCTGGCCAGGAGGTAGCTGGGGAGAAACAATAGATGGCTGAGGGTAGCCTCCCACATCCACATCCTTGCCTTACCAGCACCTTTCTTCTTAATTTTGAATTATTAGTTTCATTGCATGTAGTTCAAAACTATTCCAGCTAATCAATGGTATTTAATGAGGTTCAGGATATAATCAGAAGGCATCTTTAAACAGAGATGATAAATTAGTTTGTTTGTTAATGGTTAATGATAAATTGCAAATGACAGCCAAAGCTGTTTCAGCCTATATGGCTTTTGGAGCCCTTTTTGCTTCCTTTCCTCCAAATCAGATTTACTTTTTAACCATTAACATACATTCTGCCTTTACCTTCTTGCTTCTTTTGGGACTCTAAAATCACTTCTTTAGTTAGGAGTTTGGTTTATTTTCATTTTCTTTTTTTTTTTTTTTTGTTTTTCGAGACAGGGTTTCTCTGTGTAGCCTTGGCTGTCCTGGAACTCACTTTGTAGACCAGGCTGGCCTCGAACTCAGAAATCCTCCTGCCTCCGCCTCCCAAGTGCTGGGATTAAAGGCGTGCGCTACCACCGCCCTGGTTTATTTTCAATCCCTTCTCCCTTTCCTTAATACCATGGAACCAGCAAGGAATGCTTGACTACTGTTTTGTACTTTATAATGTAGGCTTAGGACTAGTATACTTGTGTGTGTGTAAACATAGGTACATGTTCAAGTGTGAGTACACATGGAGACCAGAGGTCAACATGAGTCTTCATGAATTTCTTTCCACATTTTTTTTTTGAGCCAGGGTTGCTTTCTGACTCTGAAGTGCAGCAATTTGGCTAAACTGGCTGGCCAGCAAGTCCTAGGGATCCTCCTGCCTCTGCCTCTTCAGTGCTGGGATTATGGCACCCATGGTTGTACATGGCCACATCTGGCTTTTATATATGTGCAAGGGATTGAACTCAAGTCCTTATCCTTTGTGGTAAGCACTTGACTAAGCCATTTCCCCAACCCCTAGTACCTTTTCCCTGGTTGGTAGAGCCATTTCTGACCCAGCATCTCCTCCACCCCCAGACTCACAGTACAATAGGAGAGATGCTGAGGAACTTTCGTGAGGAGGTAAACTGTAGTCCATAATCCATCTGTTCCCAGTGTGTCAAAAGCCGAGCCTTTCCTTGGTCAGGGGTCTCAAAGGGTGTCCCTTTGACTGTATGTAGAAAGATATACATTGCCTGGGAAGAGGGAAAGGGACAGTATAAGGGGTAGAAAGTAGTCCTTTGGGTCAAGAATTATGCTAAGATCCCAAAAGGAAGACATAAATTCCCACACAGTTGGTGACTTTATTTTGTTTTGGTTGGGATAGACTTGGGTTGGGTACAGGGTGTGTTTTAGTGCTCACCAAGTTATGGATGACGTTGGTCAGGGTCCAGACAACAGGAATGCTGAAGAAAGGGATGCTGAGGAGAACCACATGCAGCAGTCCTACCAAGATGATGTAGGCCAGCCAGATGCCCCGACTATTCATCACTCGAGTGTTGGGGTTGACTTCACTGTGTGCCACCCCCACATTCATCCTACCACAGTGAGGGATCAGGCAGGAGTCCAATTCAGTTTCCTCATTACCCCTGACTGAGCTTGTTCCCCAGTTGTCTCCTGAAAAGCCAAAATCCCCTGAAGTCTTGGGAATGAAAGGATTTCCCTATCATGCAAAAAAAAAAAAAGAAGAAGAAGAAGAAATAGGAGAAACTGAAGACTTTGTTAAAACTTGAGAAGACATGAAGCAGCTGGGCGTGGTGGCTCAAGCTTGTAATCCCTGAATTTGGGAGTTTGAGGCATAACCTGGGCTAGAGTGAGACCATTTCTCCAGACAAAAAGACAAGAGGGTCTTTGAAATGGCTAATCTGGAAAAGGTATTGTCACCACGCCTAAAGACCTGAGTTGGATCCCCAGGACCCATACAGGAACCAACTCCTGCAAGCTGCCCTCTGACTTCCATACCTTCAGGTGTTAGCGCGTATTCTCACGAAAGTGGTTTGTTGTTGTTGTTGTTTTGGTTTTTTTTTTTTGTTTTAAAAAAAAGGTCCTCACTATTATAGAAATATTGTAATTTTTACTCAGATCTTTACATTTCAACTAAACAGTAAGTTTAGGCTGTAACACTTGAAGGACCAGGGGAATCGGGAGTATTTTAATTTACTTTCTTGAGGAAATTAATGAACTATAAAGAGGTCACACATACCCAGAGTCCCACAAGGAAGCTATTCAGTTAATCAAGGGAACAATAAAGAAGGCATTGGGAGTAAAGCTACCTCTAGTCCCCATCTTTTTTCCTGGGGCTTGTCCATCCTGCCTCTCACCCGCTCGGCATTGTCAGAAGTAGCCAAGCAGTTTCATCCCTTCGCTGAACGTGGGGCGCTGCCAGAACTTACTCAATTTTTAAATTAGTCCAGGAAGGGGTCTGCGCTCAGTCCCTCAAGAAATGGAGTCTTTCCCTTCTAGGGGCGGTTTTAGCTTTAAATTCTGCTAGCTCTAATGCCTAGTTTTTGGTTTCTTTTTTTTAACCTGTTCTTGCCTGTCCTCCAATTCGATTCTCCAAATCGAGTACAGAGTCCGCCCATGCTCCCCCCAGAGTCCCAGTTTCGCGTGTCACTTTCTTCACAGGATCTCTCGAATCTAAGGTTGTCGTTTCGCCGCCCTTCCCAATACTCCCACCAATTTCTCTCCGTAACCTTTTCAAGTTTCACGTAGCACATACCTGCCAGCTTCAGGAGCCCGTCCGGCTAGGGGTACAGCGCTGGCTCTTACACCTGTGGTCTCCAGGAAGTGGCCGACTTTCGCTCTGTCTGCGCTCCTCCTATTGGTGGAACAGAATCCGCGCTGTTCCCAGTCATTGGTTGGTTACGCAATGGAGACGTACAATTGGTCGACTTTTCTATCGTTAGGCTATGCAAGCCCCGCCCTTCCCCGGGTCCACCTTTTCAGAGAGCCGTGGAAAGTGGCCAAGAGGCGTGAGAGCGACGCCGGCTCTGACGAATGGGAAGAGCCGTTGGTGTGAGGTGGGAGCAAGAGTGACAGCGATTGGTCGGATGAGCCTAAGCGCCTGAGGTGGGGGCAGCGGTGGGGGTCTGGTGGAGTAAGGCGCAGCAAGATGGCGACCGAGACGGTGGAGCTCCACAAGCTGAAGGTACCGTTGCGCGGGGAAGGCTGAGGTGGGGTTTTCTGGAGCCTATATTCTACACGAGGCCCTGCGCCACCTTATTCCACGTGTTTCCCTGTCAGGCGCCTGCTTACACTTCTTTTCTAACTCCCATTGTAGTTTTGTGCCTCCTTTCTTAGGCCTACCTCAAACTCCGTTTCTCTTCAGTATTTATTGCTATCGTTATCTGGTGTTTACCCTGCCGTTACCTGTTCTTCTCATTGTTTTATTATCTGCCATCCTTCCTCGCCCGGCCGTGAAGCCCCTTCTGTCTTTTATACTCCTTTCTCATTTAATCTGCATTACGTCAGTGATCCTTCCCCCGTGTCCCGTGCCGACCCAAAATTATGTTTGTTTGTTTTTTTTCCCGGATTGATGTAGTCACTCCTCTTGTCCCAAAGCTGAGATTCCTCAGTTAGCATATAGTGGCATTTTTGCATGTTTAGCTGAATATGTCCCAAACATAACCCAGAAAGCGC
>BTHU01000007.1:52763659-52853777 GCA_036184795.1 Tokudaia tokunoshimensis
TCTCTTAGAGTCTGTATGAGATCTGCCCAGGATCTTCTGGCTTTTATAGTCTCTGGTGAGATGTCTGATGTGATTCGGATAGGTCTTCCTTTGTATGTTAGTTGGCCTTTTTCTCTTACTGCTTTTAATATTCTTTCTTTGTTTAATACATTTGATGTTTTGATTATTATGTGAAGGGAAGTATTTCTGTTCTAGTCCAGTCTGTTTGTAGTTCTGTAGGCTTCTTGTATGTTCATCAGCATCTCTCTCCTTAGGTTAGGGAAGTTTTCCTCCATAATTTTGTTGAAGATATTTACTAGCCCTTTAAGTTGCAAATCTTCACTCTCATTTATACCTATAATCCTTAGGTTTGGTCTTCTCATTGCGTCCTGGATTTCCTGGATGTTTTGGGTTATACATTTTTTGCATTTTGCATATTCTTTGACTGTTGAGTCGATGCTTTCTATGGTATCTTCAGCACCTGAAATTCTTTTTTCCATCTTGTGTATTCTATTGTTGATGTGTCCTGGATTTCCTGGATGTTTTGGGTTATACATTTTTTGCATTTTGCATATTCTTTGACTGTTGAGTCGATGCTTTCTATGGTATCTTCAGCACCTGAAATTCTTTCTTCCATCTCATGTATTCTATTGTTTCTATGGTATCTTCAGCACCTGAAATTCTTTCTTCCATCTCGTGTATTCTATTGTTGATGTGTACTCCTGATTTCTTCTCAAGGTTTTCTATCTCCAAAGTTGTCTCCCTTTGTGATTTCTTAGTTGTTTCTACTTCCTTTTTAGATCCTGGATGGATTTGCTGAGATCCTTCACTTATTTGTTTGTGTTTTCCTGTATTTCTTTAAGATATTTTTGCATTTCCTCTTTCAGGATGTCTACCTGTTGACCCAAGTTCTCCTGTATTCCTTTAAGTAATATTTGTATTTCCCCCTTATGGGTTTCCATCTGTTGACCCATCATCTCCTTTGTTTCTTTAAGTGATTTTTGTGTTTCCTTTGTTAGGGCTTCTATCCATTGATTCATGTTCTCCTGTATTTCTTTATGAGGTTTATTCATGTCCTTCTTAAAATCCTCTAGTAGCATCATGAGAAGTGATTTTAAATCCAGATCTTGCCTTTCGGGTGAGATGGGGTATCCAAGACTTGCTGCTGTCGGAGAGTTGGGTTCCGATGGTGCCATACTGCCTTGATTTCTGTTAGTAACATTCCTACATTTGCCTTTTACCATCTGGTTATCTCTGGTTTTAGTTGGTCCTGCTGTCACTGGCTATTGGTTGGACCTCCTGTGAACCTGCAAGGCTATTTCTGCCCCCCTCCCTAACACCCGGGATTCCCCTGGCACCGATTGCTGAGGGGCAGCCCTGCTCCTGAGTGACTTTGGAGCCCTGATGTGCCTTGCCCCAAGTGATGTTATACTTGGGGGAATCCCTGCGTACCTGGAGACTCAGAGTAGTCAATCCCCAGAGCAGAGGTGGCTAAGGGGAGGCTGTTGTGCTCTCTCCAGGTGCAGGTCCCTCTGCATGGCAGTTGTCCCACAGCAGAGCTGGTGCATAGGTGACCACAGAACTGCCCAGCTCTTGGGTGAAGGGAGCACACAAGCTGGCTGTGTCCCAAGAGGTGTTATGCTTGGTTATCCCTGCCCCTGGAGGTCCCAACCGCTCTGTTGCCAGAACAAAGATGGCAGAGTGCCGGTGGATTCTATTTTCACACCCATTCTGTTAGTCTATCTTTTTATTTATTAATTGAATCCATTGATGCTGAGAGATATTAATGACCATTGATTGTTAATTCTTGCTATTTTCATGTTGATGGTTGTAGTGTGTGTGTGTTTGTGCCTGTGGGTATGGGGGTGCATGTGTGTGTGTGTGTGTGTTTGAGTATGTGTTCCTTCATTGGTTTTTTCTTCTCTAGAATTATTTATTTCTGTGTTTTATTTATTTGTTTATTTTTCAGGGGGTTAGCCAGCCTCTTTGGGTTTGAGTTTTTCCTTCTGTCTTTCATAGTGCTGGATTGGTAGATAGATTTTGTTAAAATTTGATTTGTCGTGGAATAACTTGTTGTCTCCTATTGTGATTGAAAGTTTTACTACTATATTAGTATGGCCTCAGTGGTCTCTTAGAGTCTGCAAGACATCTGCCAAGGCAGACCCTTCTGTTGAGAAGTTTGTGCTTTTTTCATTGCTTCTATTGAAATTCCCAGGTCTTGAGCAGTTTTTCTTATCCTCACCTGTTTATTAGTTTTTTCTTGACTTTCTTGGCATTTTTTGAGAGATTTATTGTTTCCTCCAATTTTTGTTGTCTTTTCTTCAATTTCTTTAAGGGATTCTTTTGATTTCTTCTTTTAGAACCTCTATCATCTTCATAAAGTTAGTTTTAAGGACATTTTCTTGTACTCCCAAATGTTCTCATCTTGCTGTGTCAGGAAAGCTGAATGTTGGTGGTACCCTATTGCCCTGGCTGTTGTTGATTGTGTTCTTACACTGGTGTTTAAACATCTGAGTTTGGGATGATTATACGTCTAGGCGTTTATTTCTGAGTTTGTCTTTGCTGGATTTGTGTTTTGTTCCTTGGTTTCTGTTTCCTCCTCAGTTTTCAGGGATTTGTGGCCTGGATGTCTTTTGGCCTGTTTGACCTTTGAATCCAAGGGTGTCTTTCTGATCAAGTTGAGAACTTGACTTCAGGATATTTGCTTGGCCTTTGGTGGATCAGGGAGTCTCTGTTCTTCTGTCTTGTTCATTTGTCTGAGCAGCTGGAGACTGCCACAGTTGGGGGTAGGAGCCCAGCCACTGGGGCAAAAGGGAGCGGAGGTAGAATGAATCTTGGGAAACCAAGTCTAGGTATTGGGGCAGTCAGTTGTCAAGTAGGTCACTCACTTATCCTTCCTTGAAATGTCTTTTTAATTGATGCACATACGCACACATGTGATTGAGCCCTAAGGGGTTATATGCCTATAATAAGAAACTTATTAGTTAAGAGACAAGGTTTTCAAGATCACACTCAACTGCCTAAGTTTTCCTTGTATCTTCTGACTACCTCTTTCAACTTCCCAAGTAATTGTGATCACAGGTTTGTAGCACTAGGCCTGCCTTATATACATTTTGTTTTAAATAGTATTCTCTCGATAATGTCCTGTTCACCCTCATTTTTATTAATTTTTTCATGCACACAGTGCCATATGTAAGATTTCATCACTAAACCAATGCCATGAAAAGATAATTTGAGAGTACTATTATTAATTTTCTTATTAACATATTTTAGTTAATTTTTGCATTTTATGTAACAGAGCTAAAACTTTGTTCATTTTAAAGTTGTTGCTACATTGTTCAAATGACAGAGACAAAGGGTGGAGCACAGTCTGAGGGAAAGATCATCTAGAGACTACCCCACCCAGGGATTCATCCCATAAACAGTTACAAAACCCAGACACTATTGTGGTTGCCCACAAGTGCTGACTGACCGGAGCTGGATATTGCTATCACTTGGGAGTATCTCCTAGTGCGTGACTAAAACAGAGGGGAACACTCATAGCCAACCATTGAACTGAACACAGGGTCCCCAATGGGGGAGCTAGAGAAAGGACCCAAGGAGCTGAAGGGGTTTGTAGCGCCATAGGAGGAACAACAATATGAGTCACCCTGTACTCCCAGAGCTCACAGGGATAAAACCATCAACCAAAGAGTACACGTGGAGTTACCCATGGCTCCAGATATATAGACAGCAGAGGATGGTCTTGTTAGACACCAAAGGAAGGAGAGGCCCTTGGTCCTGGAAAGACTTGATTCCAGAGTGTAGAGGAATACCAGGACAGGGAAGCAGGGGAGGGTTGATTGGGGTAGGGGAGATGGCTTATGGGATTTTCGGGGGAGGGAGGATCTAGGAAAAGGGACAACATTTGAAATGTAAATGAAGAATATATCTAATAAAAATAAAACAAACAAAAATAAACAAATAGATAATAAACATTAAAGAATTTCAATTGTGTAAAAATGCCATATTTTCTGTATCCATTCCTCTGTTGAAGGACATCTGGGTTCTTTCCTGCTTCTGGTTATTATAAATAAGGCTGGTATAAACATAGTTTAGCATATGTCCTTACTACATGTTGGAGCATCTTCTGCGTATATGCCCTGGAGTGGTATTGCTGGTAGTACTATGTCGAATTTTCTAAGGAAACACCAACCTGACTTCCAGAGTGGTTGGAGGTCTTGCAATCCCACCAAGAATGGAGGAGTAATCTTTCTCCACATAATCTCCAGCATCTGCTGTCACCTGAGTTTTTGACCTTAGCCATTCGGACTGGTGTGAGGTGGAATCACAGGATTGTTTTTGATTTGCATATCCCTGATAACTAAGGATGTTGAACATTTCCTTAGGTGCTTCTTGGCCTCAAAATTCGTCAGTTGACAATTCTTTGTTTAACTCTATTTCCCATTTTTTAATAGGATTATTTGATTCTCTGGAGCCATGCTTCCTGAGTTCTTTGTATATATTGGATATTAACCCTCTATCGAATGTAGGATTGGTAAAGATCTTTTCCCAATTTATTGGTTGCTGTTTTTTCCTATAGACAGAATCCTTTGCCTTCCAGAAGCTTTGCAACTTCATGAGGTCCCGTTTGTTGATTCTTGTTGTCTAATTTCTTTAGTTAGAACTTCAAGTACTATATTGAATAGATAGGGGAGAGTGGGCAGCCTTGTCTATCCCTGAATTTAGTTAAATTGCTTCAAGTTTCTTTCCATTTAGCTTGATGTTGGCTACTGATTTGTTGTATATTGCTTTTACTATGTTTATGTATGGGCGTTGAATTCCTGACCTTTCCAAGACTTTTATCATGAAGGGATGTTGATATTTTTCAGCATCTAATGAAATGATCATGTGGTTTATTTATGTAGTGTATTACATTGATGGATTTCCATATATTGAACCATCCCTGCATCCCTGGAATGAAGCCTACTTGATCTTGGTGAATGATCTTTTTGATGTGTTCTTGGATTCAGTTGGCAAGAATTTTATTGAATATTTTTGCATCAATGTTCATGAGGGAAATTGGTTTGAAGTTCTTTTTCTTTGTTTGGTCCTTGTATAGGTATAAGCATAATTTTGGCTTCATAGAATGAATTTGATAGTGTTCCTTCTGTTTCTACTTTGTGGAATAGTTTGAAGAGTATTGGTCTTCGGTCTTCTTTGAAGGTCTAAGAGAACTCTCCACTAAACCCATATCTTCCTGGGCATTTTTTTTTGGTTGGGAGACTATAATTGACTGCTTCTATTTCTTTAGGGGTTATTGGACTGTTTAGATTATCTGTTTTAACTTTGGCACCTGGTATGTATCTAGAAAATTGTACATTTCATCCAGATTTTCCAATTTTGTTGAGCATAAGCATTTATAGTAGGAGCTGATGATTTTTTTTAAATTTCCAATTTCCTTTGTTATGTCTCCCTTTTCCTTTCTGATTTTATTAATTTGGACACTGTCTCTATGCCCTCTGGTTATTCTGGCTAAGGGTTTATCTATCTTGTTGATTTTCTCAAGAAACAGTTTCTGGTTTTGTTGATTCTTTGTATAGTTCTTTTTGTTTCTATTTGGTTGATTTCAGCCCTGAGTTGGATTATTCCCAACCATCTACTCCTTTTGGGTGTATTTGCTCTTTCGGTTCTAGAGATTTTGGGTGTACTGTCTGGCTGCTAATGTATGCTCTCTCCAGTTTCTTTTCAGAGGCATTAAGAGCTATGAGTTTTCCTCTTATGGCTGTATATTTGCATCCCATAAGTTTTGGTATGATGTGTCTTCATTTTCATTTAATTCTAAAAAGTCCTTAATTTCTTTCTTTATTTCTTCCTTGACCAAGTTTACATTGAGTAGAGCATTGTTCAGTTTCCATGTATATGTGTGTTTTCTGGTTTTTTTTTAATTTAAGACCAGTTTTAGTCTGTGGTGATCTGATAGGGTGCATGGGATTATTTCAATTTTCTTGTATCTGTTCAGGCCTGTTTTGTGACCAATTTTATAGTCAGTTTTGGAGAAGGTACCATGGGGTGCTGAGAAGAAGGTCTATTCTTTTACTTTAGGATGACATGTTCTTTAAATATCTGTTAGATCCATGTGGTTCTTAATTTCTGTTAGTTTCACTGTGTCTCTGTTTAGTTTCTGTTTCAATGATCTGTCCATTGCTGAGAGTGGGGTGTTGAAGTCTCCCACTATTATTGTGTGGGGTATGATGTGTGCTTTGAGCTTTAGTAAAGTTTCTTTTATGAATGTGGGTGGCCTTGCATTTGGAGCATAAATGTTCAGAATTGAGAGTTCATCTTGGTAAATTTTTTCCTTTGACCAGCATGATAACTTTTTTTTTGGTAACTTTTGGTTGAAAGTTGAATTTATTTGTATTAGAATGGCTACTCCAGCTTGTTTCTTGGGAACATTTGGTTGGAAAATTGTTTTCCAACCTTTTACTCTGAGGTAGTGTCTGTCTTTGTCTCTGAGGTGTATTTTGTGTATGAAGCAAAATACTGTGCTCTGTTTACATATCCAGTCTGTTAGTCTGTGTCTTTTTATTGGGGAATTGAGTTCATTGATGGTAAGAGATATTAAGGAAAAGTGATTGTTACTTCCTATTATTTTTGTTATTAGAGGTGGAATTATGTTTGTGTGGCTATCTTCATTTGGGTTTGTTGAAAGATTACCTTCTTGCTTATTCTAGGGTACAGTTTCTCTCCTTGTGTTGGTATTTTCCATTTATTAATCTTTGTACAGTTAGATTTGGGGGAGATATTGTGTAGATTTGCTTTTGTCATGGATATCTTAGTTTCTCCATCTATGTTAATTGAGAGTTTTGCTGGGTAGCCAGGACTAGCATCTGTGTTCTCTTAGGGTCTGTATGACATCTGCCAGGATCTTCTAGCTTTCATAGTTTCTGTTGAGAAGTCTGATGTAATTCTGATAGCTCTGTCCTTATTTGTTACTTGACTTTTTCCCCTTTCTGCTTTTAATATTCTTTCCTTGTTTGGTGAATTTGGTGTTTTGATTATTATGTGATGGGAGGAATTTCTGTTCTGATCTGGTCTATTTGTAGTTCTGTAGGCTTCTTGTATGTTCATGGGCGTCTCTTTCTTTAGGTTAGGGAAATTTTCTTCTATAATTATGTTGAAGATATTTACTGGTCTTTTAAGTTGCAAATCATTGGTCTCTTCTATACCTATTGTCCTTAGTTTGGTCTTCTCATTGTGTCCTGGATGTCCTGGATATTTTGGGTTAGGATCTTCTTCCCTTTTGCATTTTCTTTTACTGCTATGTCACTGTTTTCTATGGTGTCTTCTGCATCTGAGATTTTCTTTTCTCTCTCTTGTATTCTGTTGGTGATGCTTACATCTATGACTCCTGATCTCTTTCCTAGAGTTTAGAACTCCAGAGTTGTCTTCCTTTGTGATTTCTTTATTGTTTTTATTTCCATTTTTAGATCATGGGTGGTTATTTCCCCTGCCTGTTTAATTGTGTTTTCCTGTAATACTTTAAGGGAATTTTTTTTGTTTCCTCTTGAAGGGCTTCTATCTGTTTACCTGTGTTCACCTGTATTCCTTTAAGGGAATTAGTTATGTCCTTCTTAAAGTTCTCTATCGTCATCATGAAAAGTGATTTTAGATCCAAATCTTGCTTTTCCCATGTGATAGTGTATCCAAGACTTGTTATGGTGAGCGAATTGGGTTCTGATGATGCCAAATTACCTTGGTTTCTGTTGCTTATGTTCTTATGCTTGCCTCCTTCCATCTGATTATCTCTACTGCTTCCTCCCCTCGCTATATCTGACTAGGGCCTGTCCTTCTTGTGATCCTGGTTGTGTCAGAACTCCTCAGAGTTCAGCTGTCTCTGTAGTCCTGTGATTTTGGGATCTGTGGTCCTGAGACCTTGGGTATGTCAGAGTCCCTGGAAGTCAAGATGTTTCTGGAGCCCTGAGATTCTGGTGTGACCAAGTTCCTGTGGTCCTGGGATCATGTTATCCTGTGATCGTGGGTGTGTTAGAGCAATGGGGAGAGCACTGGGGAGTAGAGCTTCCTCTAGCTGTTATGCTGATTGCAGAGTTCATGCCCACAATTGTGAATAACTATGTAAAGCATGAATTCGTTGTTTTTAATAACTGAGAATTTCTTTAGGTGCTTCCCAGACATTAGGTATTCCTCAGTTATAATCCTTTGTTTAGCTCTCTACCCGATATTTTTAATAGGGTTATTGATTATCTGGAGTTTAACTTCTTGAGTTCTTTGTATATCTTGGATATTAGCCCTCTATCGGATGTAGGATTGGTAAAGATCTTTCCCAATCTGTTAGTTGCCATTTTGTCCTATTGACAGTGTCCTTTGCTTTACAGAAGCTTTGCAATTTTATGAGGTCCCATTTGTCAATTCTTGATCTTAGAGCATAAGCTATTGGTGTTCTGTTCAGGAACTTTTCCCCTGTGCCCATGTGCTCAAGGGTCTTCCCCACTTTCTTTTCTATTCGTTTCAGTGTATCTGGTTTTATGTGGAGGTCCTTGATCCACTTGGATGGAACTAGAAAATATCATCCTTAGCAAGGTAACCCAATCACAAAAGAACCCACATGGTATGTACTCCCTGATAAGTGGATATTAGCCCTTAAGTTTGTAATACCCTAGATATAATTTGCAGACCACATGAAGCTTAAAAAGGAAGACCAAAGTGTGGATACTTTGGCCTTTCTTAGATAGGGTACAAAATACCCTGGGAGGAAATACAGAGACAACGTGTAGAGCAGAGACTAAAGGAAAGACTATTCAGAAACTGCCCCGCCTGGGGATCCATCCCATATACAGTTTCCAAATTCAGACCCTATTGTGGATGCCAACAAGTATTTGTTCACAGCAACCTTATATAGCTTTTCCAGAAAGGCCCTGCCAGTGCCTGACAAATACAGAGAGGGATGCTCTCAGTCTACCATTGAACTGAGCACAGGGCCACCAACAGAGGAGCTAGAGAAAGGATCCAAGGAGCTGAAGGGGTTTACAGCCCCATAGGATGAACAAAAATATGAACCAACCAGTACCCTCAGATCTTCCAGGGACTTAACCACCAACTAAAGAGTACACATGAGAGGAACCATGGCTCTAGCCACATGGGTAGCAGAGGATGGCCTGGTTGGACATTAATAAGAGGAGAGGTCCTTGAACCCGTGAGGGCTCATTGACCCAGAGTAGGGGAATGCCAGATCAGGGAAGTGGGAGTGGGTGGGTTAGTTAGCAGGCAGAGGGGGGATGGGATAGGGGGTTTTTGGAGGGAAAACAAAGAAATGGGATAGTATTTGAAATGTAAATAAAAAATTATCAAATAAAATATATTAGAAATTTATGTTAAGCAAAAGAAGTAAGATCTATAGACATGTTTTATTTCTCATATAAAATATAGATTTAAAAATTTCATATATAAAACATGAATGTATATAGAAGACTATTGTGGGAACCCGAGAGGAAGCAAAAGAGAGG
Source organism: Tokudaia tokunoshimensis (assembly GCA_036184795.1). Lineage (NCBI taxonomy): Eukaryota > Metazoa > Chordata > Mammalia > Rodentia > Muridae > Tokudaia > Tokudaia tokunoshimensis. The sequence goes on from BTHU01000007.1 coordinate 52,773,142, forward strand.
TCAGAGTACTGTGAATAACAAAGTACATATGTAATGTATATGGCATAGTAAAACACATTACATTGTATACCAATTTAAAAATAGATGTTTCAAAGCATGGTTGTTCATGCTTACAAAGCTAGCACTCAAGATAATGAAGCAGGAGGATTACTTTGATTCACATCATCTTGCTTTACATGATTCTACATGGTGAGATGACTCACTAGTTTTGCTTGGGTCCCTAGTCTGCCTCCCAGTAACTCTCTTTGTGGAAACCATTTTTGAGTTAAAAATGGCTGTTGAAATGTTAACAGAAATTACATTGAATTTGCGTGTCACTTTAAGGGATTTGATGGCAAAAATATTAGCATTCCTAATCAATGAATCTATTGTATTTATATTTTTTAATTTGTATTAATTCCCTTCATGAAAGCACTGAAACTATCAGTGTGTGATACAAGTTATTGCCTCCTTGTTCAGCTTTAATCAGAAGTAACATTGTTATGGATGTTACTATAGGTGGTATTGCCTTGTGAAATTTTTTGGGTTCTTAAATGCTGGTACATAAAACACAATTTTTCACAGGTTGATAAATTCTACCCTGAGATGTTCTGGATATTATGGTTAATATTAGTAGCATCTGATAGATTCCTTGCTATTTATGTATATAATGAACACAAACACAACCTGAAATTAAAGCTTTTTGATTTCTTTTCCAGCTTATATATATCCCATGTCAATTCTTTCTTGTCCAGTTGGGCTGTTTGAACTTCCAGTACAACCTGAAACAATATTATGACATTGCAAGCAAGTATCCTTAACTTTTCCCCGATTTTAGATTAACTTTTGACATTACCTGTACACTTGAGCATAAGCATCAGCATACACTTTCTGGAATTTATTGTACTGTATTAAACTCCCTTACACGCCTGTTTATTTCTGTGTGCTTTTTAAAACCACAGAAGATTGCTGTAGAGTGATAGTTCAGCAGTTAAGAATTTTCTATGTTCTTGTAGAGGATTGACATTCATGTCTTAGTACCCATGTCAGATTAAATGGTAGTCTACCTCTGAGGGATCCAATGCTATCTTCTAGACTCTATAGGCACTAGTACTCATGTGTACAAGCATACGCACATACACAAACACAAGAGACACACATAAACTTACAATACACACATATACACTCACACAAACACACACACACACAAAAAAACAAAAATAAACCACTTTGAGTATTTAAGAAAATAATGTAAATGCATTGAATTTTTCAAAATACTTTTTCTCCGTTAATTTAAATTACTATTTCCCTGCATCTATTTAAATAATGCATTATATTGATTGGTTTTCTTATGTTAAACTATTCTTGCTTTTCTAGGACAAGTCCCACTTGCCTCTTGGTATATAATCCTTTTAATGTTCTTAGACATTTAGATTGTTGTATGTTGGAAGCATTTTAAATCTATAGCAAGCAAAGTTTCTACTATGAGTACACAATACACTGTATTTTGCTTGTTTGTTTTTTATTTATTTTATGACAGGGACTCCTTTAAAGCCCAGATTAGCCACTAACTCTTTCTAGCCCTGCCTTTGCCCCCTGGAGTGATGTATTTACAGATACACACCACTTCATCCTGAAGGATTTTGCAATTGGGAGATTCCTCTCCTGCATTCCTTTGCTTTTATTATGTTAGTTTTTATTATGTGTGAGAGTGTGTTTGAATGCTGGTGCCTATGGAAGTTAGACAGCATTATTGGTATTTTCTAACTTTTCAGTGGGATTTCTTATTTTACCCAGTGCTCTGCTTAAGGGTGATTTGTTTAATTTTCATCCCTTTGAGACTTATTTTTAAAAAAAATCTAGTACTTACTAATATTTATCTATTCTGTTGAGGCAAAAATACTTTTTAAATCACTAGATCTTGTTTGTGGAGAAATATAGTATCTATTTTGGAGAATGTTCAATAAACACTTGGAAATGTGTCTTCTGTTGCTTTTAGCTTGAGTGTTTTATATCTACCTGCCACATTTAATTGAGTTGCAGTATTGTTAAAGTCCACTGTATTTTTATTTGCCTTCAGTCTGTATGTCATACCCACCATTAAAAGTGGTGTGTTTAAGTTTACACACATGACTGCACAGCTGAGCTCTCACCTCCTGTTTTCTTGATTGCTTCATCATTGTTGTCTTTGGTGATTTGGTGCATGCATTTTGCAATCATTATAACTTGTTGACAAATTAGCCCTTTAAAGGACATATGATGTCCTTCTTTGTCTCATGCAGTAGTATTTTACTTAGAAGTTGATTGTATTTTGAATTAACACAACAACTCTAAGACTCATTTGGCATGTAACATATTTTCCACCCTGTCACTTTCAACATATTTATACATATGTTTGTCTATTTTCTACTTCTAAAACAGAATAGAGTGAAATGAGTAATTTATAAGGAACAGAAATATATTTTTTATGGTTCCAGAAAATGGATGGCCAAGAATGAAGAGATGTCATCTGGTTGGGACCTTATTATATCATTCTCTGTAAAGAGATGAAAATATTTATTGAATAAACATTAGAAAGCAATAGATCATAAATGAAGAAATATCCCTTTTATAATTGGTATTATCTGTTCATGAGGGGTGGAGTCCTAATCCCCAGATCACTCTGTAAAGATGCTAACTCTAACAATGTGGTAGCATCTAAGTTCTTACACATAGACTTATTAGCTCCAAAGTGTGCCCTGACAGCACTCCCTAATTTGTATCCTTCCCATACATTTTTTTTTCTTTCCTAATACCCCACAGCCAACATATCCTAGCACCGATTCAGAAGGGCAAAGAACAGTCTTATCTATCTAACTCAGATACAACTACAACTTAGTCATGAAGGAAAACCATAGGTAATGGCAACAGATTGTCTCATGTTGTGTGTGTCTGAGGTCTCCATAATCCATAACGCAGAGGGAGGTATCCCTGCCCCTATCATTTATATTTTTCTTAATTCTTGAACCATATAGATTTTTGGTAATTTGTCATTTTGGTAAAGCCTCCCTCCTTTTATTCTATACTCTCCTGTTTATTTTCCCCGTACATTTTTCCCACCTCCCCTCCTCTAGTGGCTTTATTCTCAAGCATTTGTTTCTAATTGTGCCTCATAATTGGACATACAGAAGATTCCAAGCTATATCCACATATGAGAGAGAACATGTTGCATTTTATCTTTCTGCTCCTGGATGACATTACTAAGTATATTTTTTCAAGCCCCATTTCTTCATATATTTTAATTTGGTTTATAGCTGAGTATTATTGAATTGTGTATTTATTTCTCTGGCACTTCTTCTATATATCCATAAGTTGGTGTGCATCTAAGTTGGTTCTGTTTCCTAGAGTTGTGACAAAAACAGCAATGGATTTGAATCCACAACTGTTTCTGCTCTAGAATGTACAATATTTTGAAGTTGTATACTAAGGTCATACATTCCCTAGGCTTTTTGGATAAATCTCCCAACTGACTTCCACAAGTGTTTGTACTAATTTACATCCCTGCTATCTCCACTGGGATTTCTACTCATTTATACTTCTGATCATAGCCATTCTGACAGTGTTGCTGTGGAATATTACTATTGTTTTAACATGTATTTCCCTACTATTCGAAGATGTTTAACACTTTTCAAATCATTTGTTAGGTATTTGTAATTTGTAAGGACTTTCTGTTCAGTTCCAGAGCCCATTTTGATTTATGTTTTTCTTCATGTGCAGAGATTTGAGTTCTTTGTATTTTCTAGACAGCAATCCTTTGCTGTACAAAGGTTTTTCAGTGTCATGAGATCCCATTTGTCATTTCTCATTCCCTGCACTATAGGAATACAGTTAGAACTTACCCACTATCACTGTCAGTTGATAGAGACACATCCTTCATTCCCTAGAGGTATCAGAGTACCAGGCTTTATCCTTAGGTCTTGGTTGTTGGGATTGGTGCAAGGTAAGAAATAACGATCCAGTTTCATTTTTCTGAAGGTTTAAATCCAGGTTTCTAAGCAACATTTGTAAAAGATGTTGGGTCTAACGTACAATTTTAAAATGATTTTTTTTTCAAAATACAGATTGCGTGAACTAATAATATCTGGGTCCTCCATTCTAGTGCATTGATTTACATGTTTGTTTTTATGCTGGTACATGATGGTTTTAATGCCATGCCTCTGTGGTATGGTTTGAAAGCAAGAAGTCTTACACTTCCTGCAGTACTCTTTTTTTGTTTGTTTGTTTAATATTGCTATAGCTATTTTGTTTTTTGTGACCCAGTGTAGGGAAAGGCCAGCATAGGGAAGCGGGAGTTGGTAGGTTGGTGAATGGGGGAGAGGGGATGGGATAGGGGGTTTTCAGAGGGAAAATGAGGAAAGAGGATATAACATTTGAAATGTAAATAAAGATAATATCTAATAAGAAAGAAGCAGAAAAAATAAAATTCAGCTTTGTTTTATATGTTTCTGAAGACTGGCAATGAAGTTTGAGTAATATTGAATTGAATCTTTTGATGCTTTTGGCAGAATGGCCATCGTCTCCTGCATTTCTTTAAGCAGTTCTTGTGTTTCCTTTGTAAGGGCATCTATCCATTGATTCATTTCTTTAAGCACTTTTTGTGTTGCCTCCCTATGGGCATCTGTCTGTTTACCCATATTCTTCTGCATTTCTTTATGCAATTTTTGTGATTCCTTTGAAAGTGCATCTACCCGTTGATTCATTTCTCTAAGCGATTTTTGTGTTGTCTCCTTGTGGGCCTCCATCTTTTGATCCTGTTCTCCTGCATTTCTCTAAGTGATTTTTGTGTTTCCTTTGTAAGGGCTTCTAACCGTTGATTCATGGTCTCCTGCAATTCTTTATTAGATTTATATGTGTCCTTCTTTTGATCCTCTAATAGCATCATGAGAAGTGATATTAAATCCAGATCTTGTCTTTCGGGTGTGGTGGGGTATCCAGGACTTGCTGCTGTTGGAGAGTTGGGTTCGGATGGTGCCATATTACTTTGATTTCTGTTAGTAATGTTCCTACGTTTGCCTTTTGCCATCTGGTTACCTCTGATGTTAGTTGGTCCTGCTGTCACTGGCTGTTGGTTGGACCTCCTGTGAGCCTGTAAAGCTATTTCTGGCCCCCCTGGATTACCAGGGTTCCCCTGGCACCGATTTCTGGGGCCTGGCCTGCTCCTGAGTGACTTTTGAGCCCTGATGTGCCTTGCCCCAAGTGATGTTATATTGGGGAGTCCCTGCACATCCAAAGGCTCAGCGTAACGGATTCCTGGAGCAGAGGTCGCCAAAGCGAGGCTGGTAGGTTCCTACCCAGTGCAGGGCTGTGTGATCTCTCCCAGAGTGGGGCGAAGGGGGCGTCCCTCTGCCAGGCAGAAGTCCCACAGCAGAGAGGTCTCTTCTGTTGTCTTCTTCATCTTCTTTTATAAGTGTCTTAAAGTTTTATTATTGAGTGATCTCATTTCTTTGGTAAGGTTTCTCTCTCTCTCTCTCTCTCTCTCTCTCTCTCTCTCTCTCTCTCTCTCTCTCTCTCTCTCTGTGTGTGTGTGTGTGTGTGTGTGTGTGTGTGTGTATGGGATGGTTTCTGTCATTTGTTTTTGGAGTATGTATTTGTCATTGGTACATAGTATATAAGAGTAATTTTTGTGAGTTGATTTTGAAAACTTGTATTTTGCTGAAAGTGTTTACTTGATAGGAGAGCTGATGATAGAGTCTTTGAGTCTCTTACACACAGAACTTTATCATTTGAAAATTAAGACTCATTTACGTTTTTATTTTCTATTTTCTTCTCTTATTGCTCTAGCAATGCTTTCAGGTAGTATATTTGATATGAATAGAAGGAGTAGGAATTCTTGTCTTGTTACTGATTTTAATGGGAAGACTTTGTATTTTTCTCCATTTGACAATATATTGGGTATAGGTTTGTTGCTACAGCCTTTATTATATTTCCATTTCTAGCTTTTCCATAACTTTTATGTTGAAGTTATCTTTTGTTTTATCAAAGACATTTTCCCTACATAATGAGATGATCATGTGGTTTCTGCTTTTGTGTCTAAGTCATGGATAATTTTTATTGACTTATATATGTAGAACTGTTCCTGGAATGAAGCCAACTTGGTCAATACATACTATTTTTTTTGATTTTGACTATATTTTGCCTTTATTTTATTGACATTTTATGGATCTACATTCACTGGAGAAAATAGTCAATAATTTTATTTTATGAGCTTCATATATGAACATTGCTTCTGCATCTCTCTCACCTCTCTCCATCCCCTGAAAGCCATCCAATGCTTTTCCCCTGCAAAATTTAAGATACCTTCTTTAATTATTATTGTTGGATCTATTCACATATATCTCTAAATATATGTATACGAACACATGAATGTACAACCATCTCCATCTATCATTATTTGCAACTCATATGCACATGTGTTCTTGGCTGACCACTTGGGATTAGATAATATATGTAGTTGCATATTTGAAGGACACTTTATTCTGGCCTCTCTCAGCAGCCATTGACTACCATAGCTCTTCCTCTAGGGGTAGGACACTGTGTAATTTTACCTGCTTATATTGGCATATCAACTGGTGCTGTCATCATTCCAGCCTTTTTAAGGCAACCATTGTTGAGATTTTTATGGTGTCATTGTTCCTCTCAAGTCTAATTCTATATAGCAGCAGATTTCATAGGCCTCTGGCTGTTACAGTCTTTCTGTGACACTCGTCGTTTCAGTCCTTTAGGTAGAAGAAGCATAAGGCTTATATTGCACATGTATCAGTCGAATCTGAGAACTTTATTTTGACCAGTTGTGGATTTCTGTATTACTTTCTATCTGTTGCAAAAAGAAGCTTTTTTGTTGATAAGTGAAAACTATATTTACTGTGAATATGAAGGTACCTCTTTAAAATACAACTAAGAATGACTTTTATTTAGGAAACTGGAAGTAGTGGGTTCTCCTCTCACATTTACAATCTCTTCAGCTAAGGGAGGTTGGTGGAATTCACAGAATCATGAATTCTGTCCTACCGATTGGACCATAATCATAACTTAGTTGTTGCTATGATTCCTCGGCTTTACAATTACTCTTATTCTTTTAAATTTTATTTTCTAAGTTTTTTTTTATTTACATTCAAAATCATTTCCCCTTTCCCGTTTCCTCCCTCCCCGAAAGTCCCATAAGCCCCCTTCCCTCCCTCTTTTCCCCATTCAACCCCCTCTCAGTTCTCTGTCCTGGTGTTCCCCTACATCCAGTCTTTCCAGGACCAGGGGTCTCTCCTTCCATTTTCTTAGAAATCTATTGATATGCAAATTGTGTCTAGGGTTTTCCGAGATTCTGGGTTAATATCCCCTTATCAGTGACTGCATACCATGTGTGTTCTTTTGTGGTTGGGTTACCTCATTAAGGATGATATTTTCAAGTTCTGACCATTTGCCTAGGAATTTTGTGAATTAATTGTTTTTAATTGCAGAGTAGTATTCCATTGTGTAAATATACTACATCTTCTGAATCCATTCCTCCTTTGAGGGACATCTGGGTTCTTTCCAGCTTCTGGCTATTATAAATAAGGCTGCTATGAACATAGTGGAGCATGTGTCCTTATTGCATGCAGGTAAAGCCTCTGGGTATATGCCCAGGAGTAATTCTCTTAGGCTGCAGTTGCACTCTGATGACCTTATAGTTCAAAGAATACATTCCCCTTGTGGGAAGAGTTCTCTGTTATCTATGGTAAATGTTATTGGATAACTATGGTAACTTCACCCTTACAGTATATCTTGCTTAGGCCATCAGAATATTCAATGCATCTTTTGACATATAGCTGTTGGCTCACCTGGCTCTGTAGTCTGCATAGTCAATAACCCATTGATGTCTCCAACACTGACCACTTATGCTCTCTAAGGTTGAAGCAAAAGCCAAACTTGGACCAACATAAACCATTGGTAGGAAAGGAAAAGAATTATGTACTGGAGGGCTGGAGAGATGGCTCAGTGGTTAAGAGTACTGACTGCTCTTCCAGAGGTCCTGAGTTCAAATCCCACAACCACATGGTAGCTCACAACCATCTGTAATGAGATCTGATGCCCTCTTCTGGGGTGTTGGAGACAGCTACAGTGTGCTTACATATAATAAATAAATTTAAAAAAAAGAATTATGTACTGGAATTTGGAAAGTTGAGTTCAGAGACAGCCCTAGAGGTGAATATGAAGGCCCCAGGGGGCATTTATAGAAACTTTGATTCCTTAAACTATCTATCAATCAAAAATTGAACAATGAGGACTTGAGTTCAGATTCACTACTACCCAGTAAAAGCAAGTATCAAGGTGCATACCTGTAATCTCAATACTAGAAAGCATAGAAAGAAGGATCCCAAAGACTTCCGGGCTATCCATTCTAGTCAACCATGAGCTTTAGGTTCATGGAGAGATACTATGTGAAAATAAATAAATAAATAAATAAACAAACAAATAAATAAGGCTAAAAATAAATAAAATAATCTGAAATACCAGAAGACATTGCACATTGAACTCCATCTGTACACATACACCATGAAATCCAGTCCACACACAAATAAGTAGAAAAATAAATAAGATTTCCAAAATGTTTTCAGGGTCACTTTCCCACTGGCTTAAGGACTATAACACTTTTCCATAACAGTATGTTTAATAAGTAGTCAGTTGGTCTCATCTTTCCTATTCTTGTCTTAGCATGCGTTTGTATTGTTTACGTGCTCCAGATAATTTTGAAAACCATTGAATCCATCCTTCTTTCTTATGCTTATGTGTTCAATTTAGACATTTAAACACAGAGGTATCAAGACATTCAATTACAATGATCACAGTAATACAAACCTATCCACATTCTGGATTAGTTATAAAAATCCACTTAACACCACAAATAATTTCTTCATCTAATTTATTAAAAGGGAAACAGAACAAAAACACTTTAATGCTATGTGTTCAATTTTTCAAATAATTTGTCTCATCCTCTTTTACTGTACATAGCCACACATAGCCATGGCATTCCTTGAAAAGTTTTCTTTTTAGACTTGTCTGCCAGCTATTCTAATCTGTCATTGTTGCGTTCTTCTTCCCATGAAGCCTTAGACCCCAGACACAGTTGTTCCAAGATCTGCATAATAAGGACAGCCTTTACTCAATTTCCCAATAGCTTCCTAGCCCATTTCGTCCAAGTCTTTGTCACAATGGATTTTACCATGTACATTTCTGATTGTGCCCACTTAAAAAAATCTCTGAGATGTTCTGGGATTCTCTTAAGGTTTGTTCTTTTTTTTTTCAAGACCTTAACAAAATTGCTCTTGATGCTCCATTCACAGCTATTGAGGCTTTTCCTGGCCTATTCCTCTAAATTCTTCCAGCCTGCAATCATTCATTTCAAAACTCCTTTCTATATCCTCTATTACCTGCTATATCTCATCTTTTCAGAACTCAATTTCTGTCTTGTTCTATTTTGTGCTACTGTGCCAGCATACTATAGACTGTCTAATTTATAGTGAATGCAGATTTAGTTCTTAAAGTTATGGAGATTAGAAGACTGAGATGAAACAGTTGACATCTAGAGAGACTTTTCATGTCTTTGCTGTCATCCCATAACAGAAAACAAAAAGACAAAAAAAAAAAAAGTAAAGAAATTGAACTTTCAGTTTCAAGCCCTTTTATAATTGGTATTAATCCACTTACAGCGTAGAGACTTCTTAGCATCATTACCTCTCACCAATAACACTTGTTAATATATTTGTTATATATTACACACGCCTTTATTATTTTTGAGGGAAGGATGCAGTCAAACAATAGCACTGTTCTTAAAAAATCAGATTTCCTGTGGACAACATTAATATAGTTGTTTTAAAAATTTTATTGAGTTTTACCGTTTGATCAGAGAACTTAATCCATTTAAGCATGTGACATATCATTAAAATAAAGAATATTTATACTTTCTTACTTGATTTTCATGCCTTTTAACTCTTTTGTTCTTACTTTTCTAAATTCCATGTGCTTTTGTGTTTGCCCAACTTTTGTAAGATACTACTTTGATTCTCTTCTCATTTCTTCTTGTATTTATATTATATAGATGTATTTTTAGCGGTTACCATGGATTATAATTATGGGTTATTATATTAGGTTCAAATAGCATCTTAAATTTATAACGATCTGGTACGGATTAATATCCACATTAATAGTAAGCAGAATGTATTCTCCATATACCTTGGTTCTCACTAGGTTGTCACAAATTACATTTTTATACATTGTGTTCAATAACATAGATTTATAATTATTTTATTCAATCATCATCAAAATCACATAAGGATGAAAGTTACCTTTGTTAAAAATACATGTTTCCTTAAGCAGCCTTGAGTTGTTATCTAGTATTTTTTCAATCCTATGGAAAGACTTGGAATAACCTGGATTTTGGTTGATCAAGAAATACCTTGATTTTGAAGGATGACTCTACTACCTTTTGAATTCTTAGTTGACCTTTCTGCTTTAAATTATTTAAAAATGACATCTCACTCTTTTTTGCTTCTCTATTTTTAAATTGGTTCCTTGTGTAAATACTAAGGGTTCCTTTGATGGGGGTCATTGACTTTTCCTTGATGCTATTTTAAAAATATATTTATTTACTTTATGTGTATGGGCATTTTGCTTGCATGCAATGTCTATATACCAACATGCATGCAAGACCCATGGAGCTAGAGAGAGTGTCTGATCCTGTAGGATTGGAGTTACAGACTGTTGTATCACCAGGTATATAACACAACTTGAACCTAAGCCAATAACAGTCGGTACTTGTTGCTGGAATTAAAAATGATAGCCCTGAAAACTATCTGTGTCAGCTTTGAACCGCCACTGACTCTCTAGAGCGGCCTTGGCCACTCTCGGCAACCCTGCAGGACTTGGTCCCACTCTGGTATTGGCTCTGGCGGTTACAACACCATTGTCCCAACAGGGTCCTGAGAGATCCTCTTGCTTCCATGCAAATCTCACACACCCCACAGCTGCCAGCTCTCAATAATCAAATTACCCTGTAGAACATAACTCTTAATGCTTAATTAGTCAATTTGATTTATGTATATTATAATCAATCACAATTACATGCCAATTGACCATGATAAAAGACTTATCCCAGTATTTCTAACCCTTTAAAAACACCAGGAAAACATCTGAAGCCATCTTGAATCTCCGACATCCCACACGCCTCCTTCGGAAGCACTACTCTGTCCTCTACAGCACCGAGCTCTGCCTCCTATTTCCCAGTCCAATCATAGACACTCTCTGTACTGATGAAATTGGACAGGAAAGTTTCTGCAACAAGTACTCTTATCTGTAGAGCCATCTCTCTCTACGTTCCTTTTTGACAGTTTGATTAAAATACGACTCACATGGATCAGAGTACGCAGGGAGGGACCCACAACTCCAGTTATATATGAAGCAGAGGATGGCCTTATCTGGCATCAATGGGAAAGGGGGATCTTCATCGAATGGAGGCCCGATGCCCCAGTGTAGGGGGATGCTAGAGTAGTGAGGTAGGAATAGGTGGGTGGGTGGGGGAACACTCTCATAGAGGCATGGGGAGGGAGAATGGGATGATGAGTTTGTGGAGGGGAAACAGGGAAGGAAGACAACATTTGAAATGTAAATAAATAAGATAACCAATAAAAAACTAAAAATGAAACAGAAAAATAAAAAATACTATTTATTTATCTTCATATCTCTCTTCTTTTTCTCTGATTCTCTTTATTCATGAGCCCCTTATGACTTTTGAACTTTTCTTCATTATTTTTCTTCATGTTTCACAGACAAGTCCTTCCTGTCCTATAATCAGGTATACTCATTTTTTTTGTTTATTTGTTTGTTTGTTTTGCCCACTGAATCTTTCTAATAAAATTTCCCCTTCAGTTTTTATAATTTTCAATCCCAATATTTCTATAGGATTTGACTGTATCTTTCCTTCTTTAGCAACATTCTCAAACCCCTCCTGATGGTTTGTGCCTGACTGATTTCTTTCACTTCTTTGCACGTGGCTTCCTGTCACTTTTTGAATATGTTTCACAGAGTTATCTTCAAGTTTTGTCAGATAAGGCCAGTGTTTATGCTTCTTTAAGGATGTTTTATGTTATAATTTTTCTACAGATTTTTCTTTAATTTTCTTCTAAAATTTTTCTTCAAATATTTTCTTCAAATAAAAAAATACCATTTGCTATTTCACTGTATACCTGTAATTTGTTGTTGCTGTTGTTACAGTTTGAATGGTTAACTGTATAGCATAGGAACCCTGAAATTCACATCAACTTTCATTCCAGATTGCTACTTTTAGTTATTTAAAGGTTATTTAAAGGTAAAACTATCCATCTGTTTAAGCTTTTATAGATTATTTATTTTGAAATATTTTTAAGTGTATAAATGTTTTGTGAGCAAGTATGTTTGTGTACCTCATGTGTGCCTGGTGCCCACATAAGACAGAAGAGGGCTTTGAATCAATCTCCTGCCTTTGTACTTATGTATGGCTGAGAGCCACCATGTGTGTTTGCTTGGAATGGAACCATGCTCTTCTGCAAGAGAAACAAGTGCCCTTAAACTCAGAGAAGCTCTCCAGCTGTCTTCTTTGAGCATTTCCAAACTATTATTTTTGTACTAACAGTGACTTCCTTTTGGCTTTGTCACTGTAGCATTTTATCATCCCATTTGTGCACAGACAGTATTTTGACACAGATTTCCTTGCATACTGTTAACACTGAAACAACAAGAACATACAAATCACCTCTTGCTGAGTGTTCAGCCTGGCTTTGTGCCTCACACTCCTTCTCTTTGACAGCTGCATTCCTGCATGCAGAGCTTGGTCAGCAGTGGCTGTTTGTCTCTTAGATGTCATCTGAGCATGCATTCTGTTTGGGACATGTATGTGGTACGTTTTCCTTCTCAAATCCCCTCCCTAAATTATCTTCCCAGCCTTTCCTTCAGGCTGTAGGTTATGCTATATATATCAGCTGGGGAGATTTCTCAGATGAGTGTGTCTCTTACACTTTCTACATACAGTGAGTTTAAGAATACTGTGTGTGTAAACATGTTGTTTTGCACAAAACAATGTTATCCTGTACAATTCACGATGTTCTCTACATAAGATAACCAGATAGTCTGTTTGGGATTGTCTTTACTCTTCAAAGCTGGATATCAATACTACATATTATTTGACCATGCGTTTCCGCGAAAACATACGATGCGTTACAAGTGGAAGAAAAGTGTTTGCACATAGACCCAACAGTAAACGCATTAAAATGTGACTGCGTTCATGTTTCTTGCTGACAAATAACCAGAAGAGGGTTTCATTTATACTTTCTAAATATTGTGAGTTTAAGAATACTGTGTGTTTTAACATGTTGTTTTGTACAAATCACGATACCCTGTAAAAGTCAAGATGTACTCTAAATGAGATTACCAGATAGCTATCCGTTTGGGATTGTCTTTACTGTTCAAAGCTGGATATCATTACTACATTGTATTTGACCATGCGTTTCCGCGAAAACCTACTATGCGTTACAAGTGGAAGAACAGTGTTTGCACATAGACCCAACAGTAAACGCACTAAAATGTGACTGCGTTCATGTTGCTTTCTGGCAAATAAACAGATGAGTGTGTCTCTTACACTTTCTACATACAGTGAGTTTCAGAATACTGTGTGTGTAAACATGTTGTTTTGCACAAAACAGTGTTATTCTTTACAATTCACGATTTACTCTAAATGAGATTACCAGATACCTATCCGTTTGGGATTGTCTTTACTGTTCAAAGTTGGATATCATTACTACCTTGTATGTAACCATGCGTTTCCGCGAAAACATAAGGTGCGTTACAAGTGGAAGAAAAGTGTTTGCACATAGACGCAACAGTAAACGCACTAAAATTCATGGTGCTTTCTGGCAAATAACCAGATGAGTGTTTCTCTTACACTTTCTACATACTGTGATTTTAAGAATACTGTGTGTGTAAACATGTTGTTTTGCCCAAAACAATGTCATCCTGTACAATTCACGATGTACTCTGAATAAGTTTACCAGATAGCTATCCGTTTGGGATTGTCTTTACTGTTCAAAGCTGGATATCATTAGTACATTGTATGTGACCATGCGTTTCCGCGAAAACATACGATGCGTTACAAGTGGAAGAAAAGTATTTGCACTTAGACCCAGCAGTAAACGCACTAAAATGTGACTTCGTTCATGTTGCTTTCTGGCAAATAACCAGAAGAGTGTTCATTTACACTTTCTACATACTGTGAGTTTTAGAATATGGTGTGTTTTAACATGTTGTTTTGTACAAATCACGATATCCTGTACAAGTCAAGATGTACTCTAAATGAGATAACCAGATAGCTATCCGTTTGGGATTGTCTTTACTGTTAAAAGCTGGATACCATTACTACGTTGTATTTGAACGTGTGTTTCCGGGAAAACATACAATGCGTTAGAAGTGGAAGAAAAGTGTTTGCGCATAGACGCAACAGTAAACGCACTAAAATGTCATGTTGCTTTCTGGCAAATAAACAGATGAGTGTTTCTCTTACACTTTCTACATACAGTGATTTTAAGAATACTGTGTGTGTAAACACGTTTTTTTGCACAAAACAATGTTATCCTGTTCAATTCACGGTGTACTCTAAGTGAGATTACCAGATAGCTATCCGTTTGGGATTGTCTTTACTGTTCAAAGCTGGACATCATTACTACATTGTATTTGAACAAGCGTTTCCACGAAAACATAAGATGCTTTACAAGCGGAAGAAAAGTGTTTGCACATAGACTCAACAGTAACCGCACTAAAATGTGACTGCGTTCATGTTGCTTTCTGGCAAATAACAAGATGAGGGTTTCTCTTACACTTTCTACATACTGTGAGTTTAAGAATACTGTGTGTGTAAACATGTTGTTTTGCACAAAACAGTGTTATTCTGTACAATACACGATGTACTCTAAATGAGATTCCCAGATAGCTATCCGTTTGGGATTGTCTTTACTGTTCAAAGCTGGATATCATTACTACATTGTATGTGACCATGCGTTTCCGCGAAAACATACGAGTGGAAGAAAAGTGTTTGCACATAGACGCAACAGTAAACGCACTAAAACTCATGTTACTTTCTGGCAAATAACCAGACGAGTGTTTCTCTTACACTTTCGACATACTGCGAGTATAAGAATACCGTGTGTGTAAACATGTTGTTTTGCACAAAACAATGTTATCCTGTACAATTCACGTTGTACTCTAAATAAGATAACCAGATAGCTATCCGTTTGGGATTGTCTTTACTGTTAAAAGCTGGATATCATTACTACGTTGTATTTGAACGTGTGTTTCCGGGAAAACATACGATGCGTTAGAAGTGGAAGAAAGTGTTTGCGCATAGACGCAACAGTAAACGCACTAAAATGTCATGTTGCTTTCTGGCAAATAAACAGATGAGTGTTTCTCTTACACTTTCTACATACTGTGGGTTTAAGAATACTGTGTGTGTAAACATGTTGTTTTGCACAAAACAACGTTACCCTGTACAATTCACGATGTACTCTAAATAAAATTACCAGATAGCTATCCGTTTGGGATTGTCTTTACTGTTCAAAGCTGGATATCATTAGTACATTGTATGTGACCATGCGTTTCCGCGAAAACATACGATGCGTTACAAGTGGAAGAAAAGTATTTGCACTTAGACCCAGCAGTAAACGCACTAAAATGTGACTTCGTTCATGTTGCTTTCTGGCAAATAACCAGAAGAGTGTTCATTTACACTTTCTACATACTGTGAGTTTTAGAATATGGTGTGTTTTAACATGTTTTGTACAAATCACGATATCCTGTACAAGTCAAGATGTACTCTAAATGAGATAACCAGATAGCTATCCGTTTGGGATTGTCTTTACTGTTCAAAGCTGGATATCATTACTACATTGTATGTGACCATGCGTTTCCGCGAAAACATACGAGTGGAAGAAAAGTGTTTGCACATAGACGCAACAGTAAACGCACTAAAACTCATGTTACTTTCTGGCAAATAACCAGACGAGTGTTTCTCTTACACTTTCGACATACTGCGAGTATAAGAATACCGTGTGTGTAAACATGTTGTTTTGCACAAAACAATGTTATCCTGTACAATTCACGTTGTACTCTAAATAAGATAACCAGATAGCTATCCGTTTGGGATTGTCTTTACTGTTAAAAGCTGGATATCATTACTACGTTGTATTTGAACGTGTGTTTCCGGGAAAACATACGATGCGTTAGAAGTGGAAGAAAGTGTTTGCGCATAGACGCAACAGTAAACGCACTAAAATGTCATGTTGCTTTCTGGCAAATAAACAGATGAGTGTTTCTCTTACACTTTCTACATACTGTGGGTTTAAGAATACTGTGTGTGTAAACATGTTGTTTTGCACAAAACAACGTTACCCTGTACAATTCACGATGTACTCTAAATAAAATTACCAGATAGCTATCCGTTTGGGATTGTCTTTACTGTTCAAAGCTGGATATCATTAGTACATTGTATGTGACCATGCGTTTCCGTGAAAACATACGATGCGTTACAAGTGGAAGAAAAGTATTTGCACTTAGACCCAGCAGTAAACGCACTAAAATGTGACTTCGTTCATGTTGCTTTCTGGCAAATAACCAGAAGAGTGTTCATTTACACTTTCTACATACTGTGAGTTTTAGAATATGGTGTGTTTTAACATGTTTTGTACAAATCACGATATCCTGTACAAGTCAAGATGTACTCTAAATGAGATAACCAGATAGCTATCCGTTTGGGATTGTCTTTACTGTTAAAAGCTGGATACCATTACTACGTTGTATTTGAACGTGTGTTTCCGGGAAAACATACAATGCGTTAGAAGTGGAAGAAAAGTTTTTGCGCATAGACGCAACAGTAAACGCACTAAAATGTCATGTTGCTTTCTGGCAAATAAACAGATGAGTGTTTCTCTTACACTTTCTACATACAGTGATTTTAAGAATACTGTGTGTGTAAACACGTTTTTTGCACAAAACAATGTTATCCTGTTCAATTCACGGTGTACTCTAAGTGAGATTACCAGATAGCTATCCGTTTGGGATTGTCTTTACTGTTCAAAGCTGGACATCATTACTACATTGTATTTGAACAAGCGTTTCCACGAAAACATAAGATGCCTTACAAGCGGAAGAAAAGTGTTTGCACATAGACTCAACAGTAACCGCACTAAAATGTGACTGCGTTCATGTTGCTTTCTGGCAAATAACAAGATTAGGGTTTCTCTTACACTTTCGACATACTGCGAGTATAAGAATACCGTGTGTGTAAACATGTTGTTTTGCACAAAACAATGTTATCCTGTACAATTCACGTTGTACTCTAAATAAGATAACCAGATAGCTATCCGTTTGGGATTGTCTTTACTGTTCAAAGCTGGATATCATTACTACATTGTATGTGACCATGCGTTTCCGCGAAAACATACGAGTGGAAGAAAAGTGTTTGCACATAGACGCAACAGTAAACGCACTAAAACTCATGTTACTTTCTGGCAAATAACCAGACGAGTGTTTCTCTTACACTTTCGACATACTGCGAGTATAAGAATACCGTGTGTGTAAACATGTTGTTTTGCACAAAACAATGTTATCCTGTACAATTCACGTTGTACTCTAAATAAGATAACCAGATAGCTATCCGTTTGGGATTGTCTTTACTGTTAAAAGCTGGATATCATTACTACGTTGTATTTGAACGTGTGTTTCCGGGAAAACATAGGATGCGTTAGAAGTGGAAGAAAGTGTTTGCGCATAGACGCAACAGTAAACGCACTAAAATGTCATGTTGCTTTCTGGCAAATAAACAGATGAGTGTTTCTCTTACACTTTCTACATACTGTGGGTTTAAGAATACTGTGTGTGTAAACATGTTGTTTTGCCCAAAACAATGTCATCCTGTACAATTCACGATGTACTCTGAATAAGTTTACCAGATAGCTATCCGTTTGGGATTGTCTTTACTGTTCAAAGCTGGATATCATTAGTACATTGTATGTGACCATGCGTTTCCGCGAAAACATACGATGCGTTACAAGTGGAAGAAAAGTATTTGCACTTAGACCCAGCAGTAAACGCACTAAAATGTGACTTCGTTCATGTTGCTTTCTGGCAAATAACCAGAAGAGTGTTCATTTACACTTTCTACATACTGTGAGTTTTAGAATATGGTGTGTTTTAACATGTTGTTTTGTACAAATCACGATATCCTGTACAAGTCAAGATGTACTCTAAATGAGATAACCAGATAGCTACCCGTTTGGGATTGTCTTTACTGTTAAAAGCTGGATACCATTACTACGTTGTATTTGAACGTGTGTTTCCGGGAAAACATACAATGCGTTAGAAGTGGAAGAAAAGTGTTTGCGCATAGACGCAACAGTAAACGCACTAAAATGTCATGTTGCTTTCTGGCAAATAAACAGATGAGTGTTTCTCTTACACTTTCTACATACAGTGATTTTAAGAATACTGTGTGTGTAAACACGTTTTTTGCACAAAACAATGTTATCCTGTTCAATTCACGGTGTACTCTAAGTGAGATTACCAGATAGCTATCCGTTTGGGATTGTCTTTACTGTTCAAAGCTGGACATCATTACTACATTGTATTTGAACAAGCGTTTCCACGAAAACATAAGATGCTTTACAAGCGGAAGAAAAGTGTTTGCACATAGACTCAACAGTAACCGCACTAAAATGTGACTGCGTTCATGTTGCTTTCTGGCAAATAACAAGATGAGGGTTTCTCTTACACTTTCTACATACTGTGAGTTTAAGAATACTGTGTGTGTAAACATGTTGTTTTGCACAAAACAGTGTTATTCTGTACAATACACGATGTACTCTAAATGAGATTCCCAGATAGCTATCCGTTTGGGATTGTCTTTACTGTTCAAAGCTGGATATCATTACTACATTGTATGTGACCATGCGTTTCCGCGAAAACATACGAGTGGAAGAAAAGTGTTTGCACATAGACGCAACAGTAAACGCACTAAAACTCATGTTACTTTCTGGCAAATAACCAGACGAGTGTTTCTCTTACACTTTCGACATACTGCGAGTATAAGAATACCGTGTGTGTAAACATGTTGTTTTGCACAAAACAATGTTATCCTGTACAATTCACGTTGTACTCTAAATAAGATAACCAGATAGCTATCCGTTTGGGATTGTCTTTACTGTTAAAAGCTGGATATCATTACTACGTTGTATTTGAACGTGTGTTTCCGGGAAAACATACGATGCGTTAGAAGTGGAAGAAAGTGTTTGCGCATAGACGCAACAGTAAACGCACTAAAATGTCATGTTGCTTTCTGGCAAATAAACAGATGAGTGTTTCTCTTACACTTTCTACATACTGTGGGTTTAAGAATACTGTGTGTGTAAACATGTTGTTTTGCACAAAACAACGTTACCCTGTACAATTCACGATGTACTCTAAATAAAATTACCAGATAGCTATCCGTTTGGGATTGTCTTTACTGTTCAAAGCTGGATATCATTAGTACATTGTATGTGACCATGCGTTTCCGCGAAAACATACGATGCGTTACAAGTGGAAGAAAAGTATTTGCACTTAGACCCAGCAGTAAACGCACTAAAATGTGACTTCGTTCATGTTGCTTTCTGGCAAATAACCAGAAGAGTGTTCATTTACACTTTCTACATACTGTGAGTTTTAGAATATGGTGTGTTTTAACATGTTTTGTACAAATCACGATATCCTGTACAAGTCAAGATGTACTCTAAATGAGATAACCAGATAGCTATCCGTTTGGGATTGTCTTTACTGTTCAAAGCTGGATATCATTACTACATTGTATGTGACCATGCGTTTCCGCGAAAACATACGAGTGGAAGAAAAGTGTTTGCACATAGACGCAACAGTAAACGCACTAAAACTCATGTTACTTTCTGGCAAATAACCAGACGAGTGTTTCTCTTACACTTTCGACATACTGCGAGTATAAGAATACCGTGTGTGTAAACATGTTGTTTTGCACAAAACAATGTTATCCTGTACAATTCACGTTGTACTCTAAATAAGATAACCAGATAGCTATCCGTTTGGGATTGTCTTTACTGTTAAAAGCTGGATATCATTACTACGTTGTATTTGAACGTGTGTTTCCGGGAAAACATACGATGCGTTAGAAGTGGAAGAAAGTGTTTGCGCATAGACGCAACAGTAAACGCACTAAAATGTCATGTTGCTTTCTGGCAAATAAACAGATGAGTGTTTCTCTTACACTTTCTACATACTGTGGGTTTAAGAATACTGTGTGTGTAAACATGTTGTTTTGCACAAAACAACGTTACCCTGTACAATTCACGATGTACTCTAAATAAAATTACCAGATAGCTATCCGTTTGGGATTGTCTTTACTGTTCAAAGCTGGATATCATTAGTACATTGTATGTGACCATGCGTTTCCGCGAAAACATACGATGCGTTACAAGTGGAAGAAAAGTATTTGCACTTAGACCCAGCAGTAAACGCACTAAAATGTGACTTCGTTCATGTTGCTTTCTGGCAAATAACCAGAAGAGTGTTCATTTACACTTTCTACATACTGTGAGTTTTAGAATATGGTGTGTTTTAACATGTTTTGTACAAATCACGATATCCTGTACAAGTCAAGATGTACTCTAAATGAGATAACCAGATAGCTATCCGTTTGGGATTGTCTTTACTGTTCAAAGCTGGATATCATTACTACATTGTATGTGACCATGCGTTTCCGCGAAAACATACGAGTGGAAGAAAAGTGTTTGCACATAGACGCAACAGTAAACGCACTAAAACTCATGTTACTTTCTGGCAAATAACCAGACGAGTGTTTCTCTTACACTTTCGACATACTGCGAGTATAAGAATACCGTGTGTGTAAACATGTTGTTTTGCACAAAACAATGTTATCCTGTACAATTCACGTTGTACTCTAAATAAGATAACCAGATAGCTATCCGTTTGGGATTGTCTTTACTGTTAAAAGCTGGATATCATTACTACGTTGTATTTGAACGTGTGTTTCCGGGAAAACATACGATGCGTTAGAAGTGGAAGAAAGTGTTTGCGCATAGACGCAACAGTAAACGCACTAAAATGTCATGTTGCTTTCTGGCAAATAAACAGATGAGTGTTTCTCTTACACTTTCTACATACTGTGGGTTTAAGAATACTGTGTGTGTAAACATGTTGTTTTGCACAAAACAACGTTACCCTGTACAATTCACGATGTACTCTAAATAAAATTACCAGATAGCTATCCGTTTGGGATTGTCTTTACTGTTCAAAGCTGGATATCATTAGTACATTGTATGTGACCATGCGTTTCCGCGAAAACATACGATGCGTTACAAGTGGAAGAAAAGTATTTGCACTTAGACCCAGCAGTAAACGCACTAAAATGTGACTTCGTTCATGTTGCTTTCTGGCAAATAACCAGAAGAGTGTTCATTTACACTTTCTACATACTGTGAGTTTTAGAATATGGTGTGTTTTAACATGTTTTGTACAAATCACGATATCCTGTACAAGTCAAGATGTACTCTAAATGAGATAACCAGATAGCTATCCGTTTGGGATTGTCTTTACTGTTCAAAGCTGGATATCATTACTACATTGTATGTGACCATGCGTTTCCGCGAAAACATACGAGTGGAAGAAAAGTGTTTGCACATAGACGCAACAGTAAACGCACTAAAACTCATGTTACTTTCTGGCAAATAACCAGACGAGTGTTTCTCTTACACTTTCGACATACTGCGAGTATAAGAATACCGTGTGTGTAAACATGTTGTTTTGCACAAAACAATGTTATCCTGTACAATTCACGTTGTACTCTAAATAAGATAACCAGATAGCTATCCGTTTGGGATTGTCTTTACTGTTAAAAGCTGGATATCATTACTACGTTGTATTTGAACGTGTGTTTCCGGGAAAACATACGATGCGTTAGAAGTGGAAGAAAGTGTTTGCGCATAGACGCAACAGTAAACGCACTAAAATGTCATGTTGCTTTCTGGCAAATAAACAGATGAGTGTTTCTCTTACACTTTCTACATACTGTGGGTTTAAGAATACTGTGTGTGTAAACATGTTGTTTTGCACAAAACAACGTTACCCTGTACAATTCACGATGTACTCTAAATAAAATTACCAGATAGCTATCCGTTTGGGATTGTCTTTACTGTTCAAAGCTGGATATCATTAGTACATTGTATGTGACCATGCGTTTCCGCGAAAACATACGATGCGTTACAAGTGGAAGAAAAGTATTTGCACTTAGACCCAGCAGTAAACGCACTAAAATGTGACTTCGTTCATGTTGCTTTCTGGCAAATAACCAGAAGAGTGTTCATTTACACTTTCTACATACTGTGAGTTTTAGAATATGGTGTGTTTTAACATGTTTTGTACAAATCACGATATCCTGTACAAGTCAAGATGTACTCTAAATGAGATAACCAGATAGCTATCCGTTTGGGATTGTCTTTACTGTTCAAAGCTGGATATCATTACTACATTGTATGTGACCATGCGTTTCCGCGAAAACATACGAGTGGAAGAAAAGTGTTTGCACATAGACGCAACAGTAAACGCACTAAAACTCATGTTACTTTCTGGCAAATAACCAGACGAGTGTTTCTCTTACACTTTCGACATACTGCGAGTATAAGAATACCGTGTGTGTAAACATGTTGTTTTGCACAAAACAATGTTATCCTGTACAATTCACGTTGTACTCTAAATAAGATAACCAGATAGCTATCCGTTTGGGATTGTCTTTACTGTTAAAAGCTGGATATCATTACTACGTTGTATTTGAACGTGTGTTTCCGGGAAAACATACGATGCGTTAGAAGTGGAAGAAAGTGTTTGCGCATAGACGCAACAGTAAACGCACTAAAATGTCATGTTGCTTTCTGGCAAATAAACAGATGAGTGTTTCTCTTACACTTTCTACATACTGTGGGTTTAAGAATACTGTGTGTGTAAACATGTTGTTTTGCACAAAACAACGTTACCCTGTACAATTCACGATGTACTCTAAATAAAATTACCAGATAGCTATCCGTTTGGGATTGTCTTTACTGTTCAAAGCTGGATATCATTAGTACATTGTATGTGACCATGCGTTTCCGCGAAAACATACGATGCGTTACAAGTGGAAGAAAAGTATTTGCACTTAGACCCAGCAGTAAACGCACTAAAATGTGACTTCGTTCATGTTGCTTTCTGGCAAATAACCAGAAGAGTGTTCATTTACACTTTCTACATACTGTGAGTTTTAGAATATGGTATGTTTTAACATGTTTTGTACAAATCACGATATCCTGTACAAGTCAAGATGTACTCTAAATGAGATAACCAGATAGCTATCCGTTTGGGATTGTCTTTACTGTTCAAAGCTGGATATCATTACTACATTGTATGTGACCATGCGTTTCCGCGAAAACATACGAGTGGAAGAAAAGTGTTTGCACATAGACGCAACAGTAAACGCACTAAAACTCATGTTACTTTCTGGCAAATAACCAGACGAGTGTTTCTCTTACACTTTCGACATACTGCGAGTATAAGAATACCGTGTGTGTAAACATGTTGTTTTGCACAAAACAATGTTATCCTGTACAATTCACGTTGTACTCTAAATAAGATAACCAGATAGCTATCCGTTTGGGATTGTCTTTACTGTTAAAAGCTGGATATCATTACTACGTTGTATTTGAACGTGTGTTTCCGGGAAAACATACGATGCGTTAGAAGTGGAAGAAAGTGTTTGCGCATAGACGCAACAGTAAACGCACTAAAATGTCATGTTGCTTTCTGGCAAATAAACAGATGAGTGTTTCTCTTACACTTTCTACATACTGTGGGTTTAAGAATACTGTGTGTGTAAACATGTTGTTTTGCACAAAACAACGTTACCCTGTACAATTCACGATGTACTCTAAATAAAATTACCAGATAGCTATCCGTTTGGGATTGTCTTTACTGTTCAAAGCTGGATATCATTAGTACATTGTATGTGACCATGCGTTTCCGCGAAAACATACGATGCGTTACAAGTGGAAGAAAAGTATTTGCACTTAGACCCAGCAGTAAACGCACTAAAATGTGACTTCGTTCATGTTGCTTTCTGGCAAATAACCAGAAGAGTGTTCATTTACACTTTCTACATACTGTGAGTTTTAGAATATGGTGTGTTTTAACATGTTTTGTACAAATCACGATATCCTGTACAAGTCAAGATGTACTCTAAATGAGATAACCAGATAGCTATCCGTTTGGGATTGTCTTTACTGTTAAAAGCTGGATACCATTACTACGTTGTATTTGAACGTGTGTTTCCGGGAAAACATACAATGCGTTAGAAGTGGAAGAAAAGTTTTTGCGCATAGACGCAATAGTAAACGCACTAAAATGTCATGTTGCTTTCTGGCAAATAAACAGATGAGTGTTTCTCTTACACTTTCTACATACAGTGATTTTAAGAATACTGTGTGTGTAAACACGTTTTTTGCACAAAACAATGTTATCCTGTTCAATTCACGGTGTACTCTAAGTGAGATTACCAGATAGCTATCCGTTTGGGATTGTCTTTACTGTTCAAAGCTGGACATCATTACTACATTGTATTTGAACAAGCGTTTCCACGAAAACATAAGATGCTTTACAAGCGGAAGAAAAGTGTTTGCACATAGACTCAACAGTAACCGCACTAAAATGTGACTGCGTTCATGTTGCTTTCTGGCAAATAACAAGATGAGGGTTTCTCTTACACTTTCTACATACTGTGAGTTTAAGAATACTGTGTGTGTAAACATGTTGTTTTGCACAAAACAGTGTTATTCTGTACAATACACGATGTACTCTAAATGAGATTCCCAGATAGCTATCCGTTTGGGATTGTCTTTACTGTTCAAAGCTGGATATCATTACTACATTGTATGTGACCATGCGTTTCCGCGAAAACATACGAGTGGAAGAAAAGTGTTTGCACATAGACGCAACAGTAAACGCACTAAAACTCATGTTACTTTCTGGCAAATAACCAGACGAGTGTTTCTCTTACACTTTCGACATACTGCGAGTATAAGAATACCGTGTGTGTAAACATGTTGTTTTGCACAAAACAATGTTATCCTGTACAATTCACGTTGT
Organism: Tokudaia tokunoshimensis; assembly: GCA_036184795.1. Lineage (NCBI taxonomy): Eukaryota > Metazoa > Chordata > Mammalia > Rodentia > Muridae > Tokudaia > Tokudaia tokunoshimensis. The sequence continues at coordinate 52,798,399 of BTHU01000007.1, forward strand.
ACTCTAAATAAGATAACCAGATAGCTATCCGTTTGGGATTGTCTTTACTGTTAAAAGCTGGATATCATTACTACGTTGTATTTGAACGTGTGTTTCCGGGAAAACATACGATGCGTTAGAAGTGGAAGAAAGTGTTTGCGCATAGACGCAACAGTAAACGCACTAAAATGTCATGTTGCTTTCTGGCAAATAAACAGATGAGTGTTTCTCTTACACTTTCTACATACTGTGGGTTTAAGAATACTGTGTGTGTAAACATGTTGTTTTGCCCAAAACAATGTCATCCTGTACAATTCACGATGTACTCTGAATAAGTTTACCAGATAGCTATCCGTTTGGGATTGTCTTTACTGTTCAAAGCTGGATATCATTAGTACATTGTATGTGACCATGCGTTTCCGCGAAAACATACGATGCGTTACAAGTGGAAGAAAAGTATTTGCACTTAGACCCAGCAGTAAACGCACTAAAATGTGACTTCGTTCATGTTGCTTTCTGGCAAATAACCAGAAGAGTGTTCATTTACACTTTCTACATACTGTGAGTTTTAGAATATGGTGTGTTTTAACATGTTTTGTACAAATCACGATATCCTGTACAAGTCAAGATGTACTCTAAATGAGATAACCAGATAGCTATCCGTTTGGGATTGTCTTTACTGTTCAAAGCTGGATATCATTACTACATTGTATGTGACCATGCGTTTCCGCGAAAACATACGAGTGGAAGAAAAGTGTTTGCACATAGACGCAACAGTAAACGCACTAAAACTCATGTTACTTTCTGGCAAATAACCAGACGAGTGTTTCTCTTACACTTTCGACATACTGCGAGTATAAGAATACCGTGTGTGTAAACATGTTGTTTTGCACAAAACAATGTTATCCTGTACAATTCACGATGTTCTCTACATAAGATAACCAGATAGTCTGTTTGGGATTGTCTTTACTCTTCAAAGCTGGATAACAATACTACATATTATTTGACCATGCGTTTCCGCGAAAACATACGATGCGTTACAAGTGGAAGAAAAGTGTTTGCACATAGACCCAACAGTAAACGCATTAAAATGTGACTGCGTTCATGTTTCTTGCTGACAAATAACCAGAGGAGGGTTTCATTTATACCTTCTAAATATTGTGAGTTTAAGAATACTGTGTGTTTTAACATGTTGTTTTGTACAAATCACGATACCCTGTAAAAGTCAAGATGTACTCTAAATGAGATTACCAGATAGCTATCCGTTTGGGATTGTCTTTACTGTTCAAAGTTGGATATCATTACTACATTGTATTTGACCATGCGGTTCCGCGAAAGCCTACTATGCGTTACAAGTGGAAGAACAGTGTTTGCACATAGACCCAACAGTAAACGCACTAAAATGTGACTGCGTTCATGTTGCTTTCTGGCAAATAAACAGATGAGTGTGTCTCTTACACTTTCTACATACAGTGAGTTTCAGAATACTGTGTGTGTAAACATGTTGTTTTGCACAAAACAGTGTTATTCTTTACAATTCACGATTTACTCTAAATGAGATTACCAGATAGCTATCAGTTTGGGATTGTCTTTACTGTTCAAAGCTGGATATCATTACTACCTTGTATGTAACCATGCGTTTCCGCGAAAACATAAGGTGCGTTACAAGTGGAAGAAAAGTGTTTGCACATAGACGCAATAGTAAACGCACTAAAATTCATGGTGCTTTCTGGCAAATAACCAGATGAGTGTTTCTCTTACACTTTCTACATACTGTGATTTTAAGAATACTGTGTGTGTAAACATGTTGTTTTGCCCAAAACAATGTCATCCTGTACAATTCACGATGTACTCTGAATAAGTTTACCAGATAGCTATCCGTTTGGGATTGTCTTTACTGTTCAAAGCTGGATATCATTAGTACATTGTATGTGACCATGCGTTTCCGCGAAAACATACGATGCGTTACAAGTGGAAGAAAAGTATTTGCACTTAGACCCAGCAGTAAACGCACTAAAATGTGACTTCGTTCATGTTGCTTTCTGGCAAATAACCAGAAGAGTGTTCATTTACACTTTCTACATACTGTGAGTTTTAGAATATGGTGTGTTTTAACATGTTTTGTACAAATCACGATATCCTGTACAAGTCAAGATGTACTCTAAATGAGATAACCAGATAGCTATCCGTTTGGGATTGTCTTTACTGTTAAAAGCTGGATATCATTACTACGTTGTATTTGAACGTGTGTTTCCGGGAAAACATACGATGCGTTAGAAGTGGAAGAAAAGTGTTTGCGCATAGACGCAACAGTAAACGCACTAAAATGTCATGTTGCTTTCTGGCAAATAAACAGATGAGTGTTTCTCTTAAACTTTCTACATACAGTGATTTTAAGAATACTGTGTGTGTAAACACGTTTTTTGCACAAAACAATGTTATACTGTTCAATTCACGGTGTACTCTAAGTGAGATTACCAGATAGCTATCCGTTTCGGATTGTCTTTACTGTTCAAAGCTGGAAATCATTACTACATTGTATTTGAACAAGCGTTTCCGCGAAAACATAAGATGCCTTACAAGCGGAAGAAAAGTGTTTGCACATAGACGCAACAGTAAACGCACTAAAACTCATGTTACTTTCTGGCAAATAACCAGACGAGTGTTTCTCTTACACTTTCGACATACAGTGAGTTTAAGAATACCGTGTGTGTAAACATGTTGTTTTGCCCAAAACAATGTCATCCTGTACAATTCACGATGTACTCTGAATAAGTTTACCAGATAGATTTCCGTTTGGGATTGTCTTTACTGTTCAAAACTTGATATCTTTACTACACTGTATTAGACCATGCGTTTCTGCGAAAATATACGATGCGTTACAAGTGGAAGAAAAGTGTTTGCACATAGACTCAACAGTAAACACTAAAATGTGACTGCGTTCATGTTGCTTTCTGGCAAAAAACCAGATGAGTGTTTCTCTTACACTTTCTACATACTGTGTGTTTAAGAATACTGTGTGTGTAAACATGTTGTTTTGCACATATCACGATATCCTGTACAATTCACCATGTACTCTAAATGAGATTACCAGATAGCTATCCGTTTGGGATTGTCTTTACTCTTCAAAGCTGGATATCATTACTACATTGTATTTGACCATGCGTTTCCAAGAAAACATACGATGAGTTACAAGTGGAAGAAAAGTGTTTGCACATAGACTCAACAGTACCTGCACTAAAATGTGACTGCGTTCATGTTGCATTCTGGCAAATAACCAGATGAGTGTTTCTCTTACACTTTCTACATACTGTGAGTTTAAGAATACTGTTTGTGTAAACATGTTGCTTTGCACAAAACAATGTTATCCTGTACAAGTCAAGATGTACTCTAAATGAGATTACCAGATAGCTATCCGTTTGGGATTGTCTTTACTGTTCAAAGCTGGATATCATTATTACATTGTATTTGACCATGCGTTTCCGTGAAAACATTCCATGCGTTACAAGTGTACGAAATGTGCTTGCACATAGACCCAACAATAAACGAACTAAAATGTGACTGCGTTCATGTTGCTTTCTGGCAAATAAGCAGAAGAGTGTTTAATTTACACTTTCTACAAACTGTGAGTTTAAGAATACTGTGTGTTTTAACATGTTGTTTTGCACAAATCACGATATCCTGTACAAGTCAAGATGTACTCTAAATGAGATTACCAGACAGCTATCCGTTTGGTATTGTCTTTACTGTTCAAAGCTGCATATCATTACTACATTGTATTTGACCATGCGTTTCCGCGAAAACATACTATGCGTTACAAATGGAAGAAAAGTGTTTGCACATAGACCCAACAGTAAACATACTAAAACTCATGTTCCTTTCTGGCAAATAAACAGACGAGTGTTTCTCGTACACTTTCGACATACTGTGAGTTTAAGAATACTGTGTGTGTAAACATGTTGTTTTGCACAAAACAATGTTATCCTGTACAATTCACGATGTACTCAAAATAAGATAACCAGATAGCTATCTGTTTGGGATTGTCTTTACTCTTCAAAGCTGGAAATCATTACTACATATTATTTGACCATGCGTTTCCGCGAAAACATACGATGCGTTACTAGTGGAAGAAAAGTATTTGCACATAGACCCAGCAGTAAACGCACTAAAATATGACTGCGTTCATGTTGCTTTCTGGCAAATAAACAGATGAGTGTGTCTCTTACACTTTCTACATACAGTGAGTTTAAGAATACTGTGTGTGTAAACATGTTGTTTTGCACAAAACAATGTTATCCTGTACAATTCACGATGTTCTCTACATAAGATAACCAGATAGTCTGTTTGGGATTGTCTTTACTCTTCAAAGCTGGATAACAATACTACATATTATTTGACCATGCGTTTCCGCGAAAACATACGATGCGTTACAAGTGGAAGAAAAGTGTTTGCACATAGACCCAACAGTAAACGCATTAAAATGTGACTGCGTTCATGTTTCTTGCTGACAAATAACCAGAGGAGGGTTTCATTTATACCTTCTAAATATTGTGAGTTTAAGAATACTGTGTGTTTTAACATGTTGTTTTGTACAAATCACGATACCCTGTAAAAGTCAAGATGTACTCTAAATGAGATTACCAGATAGCTATCCGTTTGGGATTGTCTTTACTGTTCAAAGTTGGATATCATTACTACATTGTATTTGACCATGCGGTTCCGCGAAAGCCTACTATGCGTTACAAGTGGAAGAACAGTGTTTGCACATAGACCCAACAGTAAACGCACTAAAATGTGACTGCGTTCATGTTGCTTTCTGGCAAATAAACAGATGAGTGTGTCTCTTACACTTTCTACATACAGTGAGTTTCAGAATACTGTGTGTGTAAACATGTTGTTTTGCACAAAACAGTGTTATTCTTTACAATTCACGATTTACTCTAAATGAGATTACCAGATAGCTATCCGTTTGGGATTGTCTTTACTGTTCAAAGTTGGATATCATTACTACCTTGTATGTAACCATGCGTTTCCGCGAAAACATAAGGTGCGTTACAAGTGGAAGAAAAGTGTTTGCACATAGACGCAACAGTAAACGCACTAAAATTCATGGTGCTTTCTGGCAAATAACCAGATGAGTGTTTCTCTTACACTTTCTACATACTGTGATTTTAAGAATACTGTGTGTGTAAACATGTTGTTTTGCCCAAAACAATGTCATCCTGTACAATTCACGATGTACTCTGAATAAGTTTACCAGATAGCTATCCGTTTGGGATTGTCTTTACTGTTCAAAGCTGGATATCATTAGTACATTGTATGTGACCATGCGTTTCCGCGAAAACATACGATTCGTTACAAGTGGAAGAAAAGTATTTGCACTTAGACCCAGCAGTAAACGCACTAAAATGTGACTTCGTTCATGTTGCTTTCTGGCAAATAACCAGAAGAGTGTTCATTTACACTTTCTACATACTGTGAGTTTTAGAATATGGTGTGTTTTAACATGTTGTTTTGTACAAATCACGATATCCTGTACAAGTCAAGATGTACTCTAAATGAGATAACCAGATAGCTATCCGTTTGGGATTGTCTTTACTGTTAAAAGCTGGATACCATTACTACGTTGTATTTGAACGTGTGTTTCCGGGAAAACATACAATGCGTTAGAAGTGGAAGAAAAGTGTTTGCGCATAGACGCAACAGTAAACGCACTAAAATGTCATGTTGCTTTCTGGCAAATAAACAGATGAGTGTTCTCTTACACTTTCTACATACAGTGATTTTAAGAATACTGTGTGTGTAAACACGTTTTTTGCACAAAACAATGTTATCCTGTTCAATTCACGGTGTACTCTAAGTGAGATTACCAGATAGCTATCCGTTTGGGATTGTCTTTACTGTTCAAAGCTGGACATCATTACTACATTGTATTTGAACAAGCGTTTCCACGAAAACATAAGATGCCTTACAAGCGGAAGAAAAGTGTTTGCACATAGACTCAACAGTAACCGCACTAAAATGTGACTGCGTTCATGTTGCTTTCTGGCAAATAACAAGATGAGGGTTTCTCTTACACTTTCTACATACTGTGAGTTTAAGAATACTGTGTGTGTAAACATGTTGTTTTGCACAAAACAGTGTTATTCTGTACAATACACGATGTACTCTAAATGAGATTCCCAGATAGCTATCCGTTTGGGATTGTCTTTACTGTTCAAAGCTGGATATCATTACTACATTGTATGTGACCATGCGTTTCCGCGAAAACATACGAGTGGAAGAAAAGTGTTTGCACATAGACGCAACAGTAAACGCACTAAAACTCATGTTACTTTCTGGCAAATAACCAGACGAGTGTTTCTCTTACACTTTCGACATACAGTGAGTTTAAGAATACCGTGTGTGTAAACATGTTGTTTTGCACAAAACAATGTTATCCTGTACAATTCACGTTGTACTCTAAATAAGATAACCAGATAGCTATCCGTTTGGGATTGTCTTTACTGTTAAAAGCTGGATATCATTACTACGTTGTATTTGAACGTGTGTTTCCGGGAAAACATACGATGCGTTAGAAGTGGAAGAAAGTGTTTGCGCATAGACGCAACAGTAAACGCACTAAAATGTCATGTTGCTTTCTGGCAAATAAACAGATGAGTGTTTCTCTTACACTTTCTACATACTGTGGGTTTAAGAATACTGTGTGTGTAAACATGTTGTTTTGCACAAAACAACGTTACCCTGTACAATTCACGATGTACTCTAAATAAAATTACCAGATAGCTATCCGTATGGGATTGTCTTTACTGTTCAAAGCTGGATATCATTAGTACATTGTATGTGACCATGCGTTTCCGCGAAAACATACGATGCGTTACAAGTGGAAGAAAAGTATTTGCACTTAGACCCAGCAGTAAACGCACTAAAATGTGACTTCGTTCATGTTGCTTTCTGGCAAATAACCAGAAGAGTGTTCATTTACACTTTCTACATACTGTGAGTTTTAGAATATGGTGTGTTTTAACATGTTTTGTACAAATCACGATACCCTGTAAAAGTCAAGATGTACTCTAAATGAGATTACCAGATAGCTATCCGTTTGGGATTGTCTTTACTGTTCAAAGTTGGATATCATTACTACATTGTATTTGACCATGCGGTTCCGCGAAAGCCTACTATGCGTTACAAGTGGAAGAACAGTGTTTGCACATAGACCCAACAGTAAACGCACTAAAATGTCATGTTGCTTTCTGGCAAATAAACAGATGAGTGTTTCTCTTAAACTTTCTACATACAGTGATTTTAAGAATACTGTGTGTGTAAACACGTTTTTTGCACAAAACAATGTTATACTGTTCAATTCACGGTGTACTCTAAGTGAGATTACCAGATAGCTATCCGTTTCGGATTGTCTTTACTGTTCAAAGCTGGAAATCATTACTACATTGTATTTGAACAAGCGTTTCCGCGAAAACATAAGATGCCTTACAAGCGGAAGAAAAGTGTTTGCACATAGACTCAACAGTAAACGCACTAAAATGTGACTGCGTTCATGTTGCTTTCTGGCAAATAACAAGATGAGGGTTTCTCTTACACTTTCTACATACTGTGAGTTTAAGAATACTGTGTGTGTAAACATGTTGTTTTGCACAAAACAGTGTTATTCTGTACAATACACGATGTACTCTAAATGAGATTCCCAGATAGCTATCCGTTTGGGATTGTCTTTACTGTTCAAAGCTGGATATCATTACTACATTGTATGTGACCATGCGTTTCCGCGAAAACATACGAGTGGAAGAAAAGTGTTTGCACATAGACGCAACAGTAAACGCACTAAAACTCATGTTACTTTCTGGCAAATAACCAGACGAGTGTTTCTCTTACACTTTCGACATACAGTGAGTTTAAGAATACCGTGTGTGTAAACATGTTGTTTTGCCCAAAACAATGTCATCCTGTACAATTCACGATGTACTCTGAATAAGTTTACCAGATAGATTTCCGTTTGGGATTGTCTTTACTGTTCAAAACTTGATATCTTTACTACACTGTATTAGACCATGCGTTTCTGCGAAAATATACGATGCGTTACAAGTGGAAGAAAAGTGTTTGCACATAGACTCAACAGTAAACACTAAAATGTGACTGCGTTCATGTTGCTTTCTGGCAAAAAACCAGATGAGTGTTTCTCTTACACTTTCTACATACTGTGTGTTTAAGAATACTGTGTGTGTAAACATGTTGTTTTGCACATATCACGATATCCTGTACAATTCACCATGTACTCTAAATGAGATTACCAGATAGCTATCCGTTTGGGATTGTCTTTACTCTTCAAAGCTGGATATCATTACTACATTGTATTTGACCATGCGTTTCCAAGAAAACATACGATGAGTTACAAGTGGAAGAAAAGTGTTTGCACATAGACTCAACAGTACCTGCACTAAAATGTGACTGCGTTCATGTTGCATTCTGGCAAATAACCAGATGAGTGTTTCTCTTACACTTTCTACATACTGTGAGTTTAAGAATACTGTTTGTGTAAACATGTTGCTTTGCACAAAACAATGTTATCCTGTACAAGTCAAGATGTACTCTAAATGAGATTACCAGATAGCTATCCGTTTGGGATTGTCTTTACTGTTCAAAGCTGGATATCATTATTACATTGTATTTGACCATGCGTTTCCGTGAAAACATTCCATGCGTTACAAGTGTACGAAATGTGCTTGCACATAGACCCAACAATAAACGAACTAAAATGTGACTGCGTTCATGTTGCTTTCTGGCAAATAAGCAGAAGAGTGTTTAATTTACACTTTCTACAAACTGTGAGTTTAAGAATACTGTGTGTTTTAACATGTTGTTTTGCACAAATCACGATATCCTGTACAAGTCAAGATGTACTCTAAATGAGATTACCAGACAGCTATCCGTTTGGTATTGTCTTTACTGTTCAAAGCTGCATATCATTACTACATTGTATTTGACCATGCGTTTCCGCGAAAACATACTATGCGTTACAAGTGGAAGAAAAGTGTTTGCACATAGACCCAACAGTAAACATACTAAAACTCATGTTCCTTTCTGGCAAATAAACAGACGAGTGTTTCTCGTACACTTTCGACATACTGTGAGTTTAAGAATACTGTGTGTGTAAACATGTTGTTTTGCACAAAACAATGTTATCCTGTACAATTCACGATGTACTCAAAATAAGATAACCAGATAGCTATCTGTTTGGGATTGTCTTTACTCTTCAAAGCTGGAAATCATTACTACATATTATTTGACCATGCGTTTCCGCGAAAACATACGATGCGTTACTAGTGGAAGAAAAGTATTTGCACATAGACCCAGCAGTAAACGCACTAAAATATGACTGCGTTCATGTTGCTTTCTGGCAAATAAACAGATGAGTGTGTCTCTTACACTTTCTACATACAGTGAGTTTAAGAATACTGTGTGTGTAAACATGTTGTTTTGCACAAAACAATGTTATCCTGTACAATTCACGATGTTCTCTACATAAGATAACCAGATAGTCTGTTTGGGATTGTCTTTACTCTTCAAAGCTGGATAACAATACTACATATTATTTGACCATGCGTTTCCGCGAAAACATACGATGCGTTACAAGTGGAAGAAAAGTGTTTGCACATAGACCCAACAGTAAACGCATTAAAATGTGACTGCGTTCATGTTTCTTGCTGACAAATAACCAGAGGAGGGTTTCATTTATACCTTCTAAATATTGTGAGTTTAAGAATACTGTGTGTTTTAACATGTTGTTTTGTACAAATCACGATACCCTGTAAAAGTCAAGATGTACTCTAAATGAGATTACCAGATAGCTATCCGTTTGGGATTGTCTTTACTGTTCAAAGTTGGATATCATTACTACATTGTATTTGACCATGCGGTTCCGCGAAAGCCTACTATGCGTTACAAGTGGAAGAACAGTGTTTGCACATAGACCCAACAGTAAACGCACTAAAATGTGACTGCGTTCATGTTGCTTTCTGGCAAATAAACAGATGAGTGTGTCTCTTACACTTTCTACATACAGTGAGTTTCAGAATACTGTGTGTGTAAACATGTTGTTTTGCACAAAACAGTGTTATTCTTTACAATTCACGATTTACTCTAAATGAGATTACCAGATAGCTATCCGTTTGGGATTGTCTTTACTGTTCAAAGTTGGATATCATTACTACCTTGTATGTAACCATGCGTTTCCGCGAAAACATAAGGTGCGTTACAAGTGGAAGAAAAGTGTTTGCACATAGACGCAACAGTAAACGCACTAAAATTCATGGTGCTTTCTGGCAAATAACCAGATGAGTGTTTCTCTTACACTTTCTACATACTGTGATTTTAAGAATACTGTGTGTGTAAACATGTTGTTTTGCCCAAAACAATGTCATCCTGTACAATTCACGATGTACTCTGAATAAGTTTACCAGATAGCTATCCGTTTGGGATTGTCTTTACTGTTCAAAGCTGGATATCATTAGTACATTGTATGTGACCATGCGTTTCCGCGAAAACATACGATTCGTTACAAGTGGAAGAAAAGTATTTGCACTTAGACCCAGCAGTAAACGCACTAAAATGTGACTTCGTTCATGTTGCTTTCTGGCAAATAACCAGAAGAGTGTTCATTTACACTTTCTACATACTGTGAGTTTTAGAATATGGTGTGTTTTAACATGTTGTTTTGTACAAATCACGATATCCTGTACAAGTCAAGATGTACTCTAAATGAGATAACCAGATAGCTACCCGTTTGGGATTGTCTTTACTGTTAAAAGCTGGATACCATTACTACGTTGTATTTGAACGTGTGTTTCCGGGAAAACATACAATGCGTTAGAAGTGGAAGAAAAGTGTTTGCGCATAGACGCAACAGTAAACGCACTAAAATGTCATGTTGCTTTCTGGCAAATAAACAGATGAGTGTTTCTCTTACACTTTCTACATACAGTGATTTTAAGAATACTGTGTGTGTAAACACGTTTTTTGCACAAAACAATGTTATCCTGTTCAATTCACGGTGTACTCTAAGTGAGATTACCAGATAGCTATCCGTTTGGGATTGTCTTTACTGTTCAAAGCTGGACATCATTACTACATTGTATTTGAACAAGCGTTTCCACGAAAACATAAGATGCCTTACAAGCGGAAGAAAAGTGTTTGCACATAGACTCAACAGTAACCGCACTAAAATGTGACTGCGTTCATGTTGCTTTCTGGCAAATAACAAGATGAGGGTTTCTCTTACACTTTCTACATACTGTGAGTTTAAGAATACTGTGTGTGTAAACATGTTGTTTTGCACAAAACAGTGTTATTCTGTACAATACACGATGTACTCTAAATGAGATTCCCAGATAGCTATCCGTTTGGGATTGTCTTTACTGTTCAAAGCTGGACATCATTACTACATTGTATTTGAACAAGCGTTTCCACGAAAACATAAGATGCCTTACAAGCGGAAGAAAAGTGTTTGCACATAGACTCAACAGTAACCGCACTAAAATGTGACTGCGTTCATGTTGCTTTCTGGCAAATAACAAGATGAGGGTTTCTCTTACACTTTCTACATACTGTGAGTTTAAGAATACTGTGTGTGTAAACATGTTGTTTTGCACAAAACAGTGTTATTCTGTACAATACACGATGTACTCTAAATGAGATTCCCAGATAGCTATCCGTTTGGGATTGTCTTTACTGTTCAAAGCTGGATATCATTACTACATTGTATGTGACCATGCGTTTCCGCGAAAACATACGAGTGGAAGAAAAGTGTTTGCACATAGACGCAACAGTAAACGCACTAAAACTCATGTTACTTTCTGGCAAATAACCAGACGAGTGTTTCTCTTACACTTTCGACATACTGCGAGTATAAGAATACCGTGTGTGTAAACATGTTGTTTTGCACAAAACAATGTTATCCTGTACAATTCACGTTGTACTCTAAATAAGATAACCAGATAGCTATCCGTTTGGGATTGTCTTTACTGTTAAAAGCTGGATATCATTACTACGTTGTATTTGAACGTGTGTTTCCGGGAAAACATACGATGCGTTAGAAGTGGAAGAAAAGTGTTTGCACATAGACTCAACAGTAAACACTAAAATGTGACTGCGTTCATGTTGCTTTCTGGCAAAAAACCAGATGAGTGTTTCTCTTACACTTTCTACATACTGTGTGTTTAAGAATACTGTGTGTGTAAACATGTTGTTTTGCACATATCACGATATCCTGTACAATTCACCATGTACTCTAAATGAGATTACCAGATAGCTATCCGTTTGGGATTGTCTTTACTCTTCAAAGCTGGATATCATTACTACATTGTATTTGACCATGCGTTTCCAAGAAAACATACGATGAGTTACAAGTGGAAGAAAAGTGTTTGCACATAGACTCAACAGTACCTGCACTAAAATGTGACTGCGTTCATGTTGCATTCTGGCAAATAACCAGATGAGTGTTTCTCTTACACTTTCTACATACTGTGAGTTTAAGAATACTGTTTGTGTAAACATGTTGCTTTGCACAAAACAATGTTATCCTGTACAAGTCAAGATGTACTCTAAATGAGATTACCAGATAGCTATCCGTTTGGGATTGTCTTTACTGTTCAAAGCTGGATATCATTATTACATTGTATTTGACCATGCGTTTCCGTGAAAACATTCCATGCGTTACAAGTGTACGAAATGTGCTTGCACATAGACCCAACAATAAACGAACTAAAATGTGACTGCGTTCATGTTGCTTTCTGGCAAATAAGCAGAAGAGTGTTTAATTTACACTTTCTACAAACTGTGAGTTTAAGAACACTGTGTGTTTTAACATGTTGTTTTGCACAAATCACGATATCCTGTACAAGTCAAGATGTACTCTAAATGAGATTACCAGACAGCTATCCGTTTGGTATTGTCTTTACTGTTCAAAGCTGCATATCATTACTACATTGTATTTGACCATGCGTTTCCGCGAAAACATACTATGCGTTACAAGTGGAAGAAAAGTGTTTGCACATAGACCCAACAGTAAACATACTAAAACTCATGTTCCTTTCTGGCAAATAAACAGACGAGTGTTTCTCGTACACTTTCGACATACTGTGAGTTTAAGAATACTGTGTGTGTAAACATGTTGTTTTGCACAAAACAATGTTATCCTGTACAATTCACGATGTACTCAAAATAAGATAACCAGATAGCTATCTGTTTGGGATTGTCTTTACTCTTCAAAGCTGGAAATCATTACTACATATTATTTGACCATGCGTTTCCGCGAAAACATACGATGCGTTACTAGTGGAAGAAAAGTATTTGCACATAGACCCAGCAGTAAACGCACTAAAATATGACTGCGTTCATGTTGCTTTCTGGCAAATAAACAGATGAGTGTGTCTCTTACACTTTCTACATACAGTGAGTTTAAGAATACTGTGTGTGTAAACATGTTGTTTTGCACAAAACAATGTTATCCTGTACAATTCACGATGTTCTCTACATAAGATAACCAGATAGTCTGTTTGGGATTGTCTTTACTCTTCAAAGCTGGATAACAATACTACATATTATTTGACCATGCGTTTCCGCGAAAACATACGATGCGTTACAAGTGGAAGAAAAGTGTTTGCACATAGACCCAACAGTAAACGCATTAAAATGTGACTGCGTTCATGTTTCTTGCTGACAAATAACCAGAGGAGGGTTTCATTTATACCTTCTAAATATTGTGAGTTTAAGAATACTGTGTGTTTTAACATGTTGTTTTGTACAAATCACGATACCCTGTAAAAGTCAAGATGTACTCTAAATGAGATTACCAGATAGCTATCCGTTTGGGATTGTCTTTACTGTTCAAAGTTGGATATCATTACTACATTGTATTTGACCATGCGGTTCCGCGAAAGCCTACTATGCGTTACAAGTGGAAGAACAGTGTTTGCACATAGACCCAACAGTAAACGCACTAAAATGTGACTGCGTTCATGTTGCTTTCTGGCAAATAAACAGATGAGTGTGTCTCTTACACTTTCTACATACAGTGAGTTTCAGAATACTGTGTGTGTAAACATGTTGTTTTGCACAAAACAGTGTTATTCTTTACAATTCACGATTTACTCTAAATGAGATTACCAGATAGCTATCCGTTTGGGATTGTCTTTACTGTTCAAAGTTGGATATCATTACTACCTTGTATGTAACCATGCGTTTCCGCGAAAACATAAGGTGCGTTACAAGTGGAAGAAAAGTGTTTGCACATAGACGCAACAGTAAACGCACTAAAATTCATGGTGCTTTCTGGCAAATAACCAGATGAGTGTTTCTCTTACACTTTCTACATACTGTGATTTTAAGAATACTGTGTGTGTAAACATGTTGTTTTGCCCAAAACAATGTCATCCTGTACAATTCACGATGTACTCTGAATAAGTTTACCAGATAGCTATCCGTTTGGGATTGTCTTTACTGTTCAAAGCTGGATATCATTAGTACATTGTATGTGACCATGCGTTTCCGCGAAAACATACGATTCGTTACAAGTGGAAGAAAAGTATTTGCACTTAGACCCAGCAGTAAACGCACTAAAATGTGACTTCGTTCATGTTGCTTTCTGGCAAATAACCAGAAGAGTGTTCATTTACACTTTCTACATACTGTGAGTTTTAGAATATGGTGTGTTTTAACATGTTGTTTTGTACAAATCACGATATCCTGTACAAGTCAAGATGTACTCTAAATGAGATAACCAGATAGCTACCCGTTTGGGATTGTCTTTACTGTTAAAAGCTGGATACCATTACTACGTTGTATTTGAACGTGTGTTTCCGGGAAAACATACAATGCGTTAGAAGTGGAAGAAAAGTGTTTGCGCATAGACGCAACAGTAAACGCACTAAAATGTCATGTTGCTTTCTGGCAAATAAACAGATGAGTGTTTCTCTTACACTTTCTACATACAGTGATTTTAAGAATACTGTGTGTGTAAACACGTTTTTTGCACAAAACAATGTTATCCTGTTCAATTCACGGTGTACTCTAAGTGAGATTACCAGATAGCTATCCGTTTGGGATTGTCTTTACTGTTCAAAGCTGGACATCATTACTACATTGTATTTGAACAAGCGTTTCCACGAAAACATAAGATGCCTTACAAGCGGAAGAAAAGTGTTTGCACATAGACTCAACAGTAACCGCACTAAAATGTGACTGCGTTCATGTTGCTTTCTGGCAAATAACAAGATGAGGGTTTCTCTTACACTTTCTACATACTGTGAGTTTAAGAATACTGTGTGTGTAAACATGTTGTTTTGCACAAAACAGTGTTATTCTGTACAATACACGATGTACTCTAAATGAGATTCCCAGATAGCTATCCGTTTGGGATTGTCTTTACTGTTCAAAGCTGGATATCATTACTACATTGTATGTGACCATGCATTTCCGCGAAAACATACGAGTGGAAGAAAAGTGTTTGCACATAGACGCAACAGTAAACGCACTAAAACTCATGTTACTTTCTGGCAAATAACCAGACGAGTGTTTCTCTTACACTTTCGACATACTGCGAGTATAAGAATACCGTGTGTGTAAACATGTTGTTTTGCACAAAACAATGTTATCCTGTACAATTCACGTTGTACTCTAAATAAGATAACCAGATAGCTATCCGTTTGGGATTGTCTTTACTGTTAAAAGCTGGATATCATTACTACGTTGTATTTGAACGTGTGTTTCCGGGAAAACATACGATGCGTTAGAAGTGGAAGAAAGTGTTTGCGCATAGACGCAACAGTAAACGCACTAAAATGTCATGTTGCTTTCTGGCAAATAAACAGATGAGTGTTTCTCTTACACTTTCTACATACTGTGGGTTTAAGAATACTGTGTGTGTAAACATGTTGTTTTGCACAAAACAACGTTACCCTGTACAATTCACGATGTACTCTAAATAAAATTACCAGATAGCTATCCGTTTGGGATTGTCTTTACTGTTCAAAGCTGGATATCATTAGTACATTGTATGTGACCATGCGTTTCCGCGAAAACATACGATGCGTTACAAGTGGAAGAAAAGTATTTGCACTTAGACCCAGCAGTAAACGCACTAAAATGTGACTTCGTTCATGTTGCTTTCTGGCAAATAACCAGAAGAGTGTTCATTTACACTTTCTACATACTGTGAGTTTTAGAATATGGTGTGTTTTAACATGTTTTGTACAAATCACGATATCCTGTACAAGTCAAGATGTACTCTAAATGAGATAACCAGATAGCTATCCGTTTGGGATTGTCTTTACTGTTCAAAGCTGGATATCATTACTACATTGTATGTGACCATGCGTTTCCGCGAAAACATACGAGTGGAAGAAAAGTGTTTGCACATAGACGCAACAGTAAACGCACTAAAACTCATGTTACTTTCTGGCAAATAACCAGACGAGTGTTTCTCTTACACTTTCGACATACTGCGAGTATAAGAATACCGTGTGTGTAAACATGTTGTTTTGCACAAAACAATGTTATCCTGTACAATTCACGATGTACTCTAAATAAGATAACCAGATAGCTATCCGTTTGGGATTGTCTTTACTGTTAAAAGCTGGATATCATTACTACGTTGTATTTGAACGTGTGTTTCCGGGAAAACATACGATGCGTTAGAAGTGGAAGAAAGTGTTTGCGCATAGACGCAACAGTAAACGCACTAAAATGTCATGTTGCTTTCTGGCAAATAAACAGATGAGTGTTTCTCTTACACTTTCTACATACTGTGGGTTTAAGAATACTGTGTGTGTAAACATGTTGTTTTGCCCAAAACAATGTCATCCTGTACAATTCACGATGTACTCTGAATAAGTTTACCAGATAGCTATCCGTTTGGGATTGTCTTTACTGTTCAAAGCTGGATATCATTAGTACATTGTATGTGACCATGCGTTTCCGCGAAAACATACGATGCGTTACAAGTGGAAGAAAAGTATTTGCACTTAGACCCAGCAGTAAACGCACTAAAATGTGACTTCGTTCATGTTGCTTTCTGGCAAATAACCAGAAGAGTGTTCATTTACACTTTCTACATACTGTGAGTTTTAGAATATGGTGTGTTTTAACATGTTGTTTTGTACAAATCACGATATCCTGTACAAGTCAAGATGTACTCTAAATGAGATAACCAGATAGCTATCCGTTTGGGATTGTCTTTACTGTTAAAAGCTGGATATCATTACTACGTTGTATTTGAACGTGTGTTTCCGGGAAAACATACAATGCGTTAGAAGTGGAAGAAAAGTGTTTGCGCATAGACGCAACAGTAAACGCACTAAAACGTCATGTTGCTTTCTGGCAAATAAACAGATGAGTGTTTCTCTTACACTTTCTACATACTGTGGGTTTAAGAATACTGTGTGTGTAAACATGTTGTTTTGCACAAAACAACGTTACCCTGTACAATTCACGATGTACTCTAAATAAAATTACCAGATAGCTATCCGTTTGGGATTGTCTTTACTGTTCAAAGCTGGATATCATTAGTACATTGTATGTGACCATGCGTTTCCGCGAAAACATACGATGCGTTACAAGTGGAAGAAAAGTATTTGCACTTAGACCCAGCAGTAAACGCACTAAAATGTGACTTCGTTCATGTTGCTTTCTGGCAAATAACCAGAAGAGTGTTCATTTACACTTTCTACATACTGTGAGTTTTAGAATATGGTGTGTTTTAACATGTTTTGTACAAATCACGATATCCTGTACAAGTCAAGATGTACTCTAAATGAGATAACCAGATAGCTATCCGTTTGGGATTGTCTTTACTGTTCAAAGCTGGATATCATTACTACATTGTATGTGACCATGCGTTTCCGCGAAAACATACGAGTGGAAGAAAAGTGTTTGCACATAGACGCAACAGTAAACGCACTAAAACTCATGTTACTTTCTGGCAAATAACCAGACGAGTGTTTCTCTTACACTTTCGACATACTGCGAGTATAAGAATACCGTGTGTGTAAACATGTTGTTTTGCACAAAACAATGTTATCCTGTACAATTCACGATGTACTCTAAATAAGATAACCAGATAGCTATCCGTTTGGGATTGTCTTTACTGTTAAAAGCTGGATATCATTACTACGTTGTATTTGAACGTGTGTTTCCGGGAAAACATACGATGCGTTAGAAGTGGAAGAAAGTGTTTGCGCATAGACGCAACAGTAAACGCACTAAAATGTCATGTTGCTTTCTGGCAAATAAACAGATGAGTGTTTCTCTTACACTTTCTACATACTGTGGGTTTAAGAATACTGTGTGTGTAAACATGTTGTTTTGCCCAAAACAATGTCATCCTGTACAATTCACGATGTACTCTGAATAAGTTTACCAGATAGCTATCCGTTTGGGATTGTCTTTACTGTTCAAAGCTGGATATCATTAGTACATTGTATGTGACCATGCGTTTCCGCGAAAACATACGATGCGTTACAAGTGGAAGAAAAGTATTTGCACTTAGACCCAGCAGTAAACGCACTAAAATGTGACTTCGTTCATGTTGCTTTCTGGCAAATAACCAGAAGAGTGTTCATTTACACTTTCTACATACTGTGAGTTTTAGAATATGGTGTGTTTTAACATGTTGTTTTGTACAAATCACGATATCCTGTACAAGTCAAGATGTACTCTAAATGAGATAACCAGATAGCTATCCGTTTGGGATTGTCTTTACTGTTAAAAGCTGGATATCATTACTACGTTGTATTTGAACGTGTGTTTCCGGGAAAACATACAATGCGTTAGAAGTGGAAGAAAAGTGTTTGCGCATAGACGCAACAGTAAACGCACTAAAACGTCATGTTGCTTTCTGGCAAATAAACAGATGAGTGTTTCTCTTACACTTTCTACATACTGTGAGTTTAAGAATACTGTGTGTGTAAACATGTTGTTTTCCACAACACAATGTTATCCTGTACAATTCACGATGTACTCTAAATGAGATTACCAGATAGCTATCCGTTTGGGATTGTCTTTACTGTTCAAAGCTGGACATCATTACTACATTGTATTTGAACAAGCGTTTCCGCGAAAACATAAGATGCCTTACAAGCGGAAGAACAGTGTTTGCACATAGACTCAACAGTAACCGCACTAAAATGTGACTGCGTTCATGTTGCTTTCTGGCAAATAACAAGATGAGGGTTTCTCTTACACTTTCTACATACTGTGAGTTTAAGAATACTGTGTGTGTAAACATGTTGTTTTGCACAAAACAGTGTTATTCTGTACAATACACGATGTACTCTAAATGAGATTCCCAGATAGCTATCCGTTTGGGATTGTCTTTACTGTTCAAAGCTGGATATCATTACTACATTGAATGTAACCATGCAATTCCGCGAAAACATACGAGTGGAAGAAAAGTGTTTGCACATAGACGCAACAGTAAACGCACTAAAACTCATGTTACTTTCTGGCAAATAACCAGACGAGTGTTTCTCTTACACTTTCGACATACAGTGAGTTTAAGAATACCGTGTGTGTAAACATGTTGTTTTGCCCAAAACAATGTCATCCTGTACAATTCACGATGTACTCTGAATAAGTTTACCAGATAGATATCCGTTTGGGATTGTCTTTACTGTTCAAAACTTGATATCTTTACTACACTGTATTAGACCATGCGTTTCTGCGAAAATATACGATGCGTTACAAGTGGAAGAAAAGTGCACATAGACTCAACAGTAAACACTAAAATGTGACTGCGTTCATGTTGCTTTCTGGCAAAAAACCAGATGAGTGTTTCTCTTACACTTTCTACATACTGTGTGTTTAAGAATACTGTGTGTGTAAACATGTTGTTTTGCCCAAAACAATGTTACCCTGTACAATTCACGATGTACTCTTAATACGATTACCAGACAGCTATCCGTTTGGGATTGTCTTTACTGTTCAAAGCTGTATATCATTAGTACATTGTATGTGACCATGCGTTTCCGCGAAAACATACGATGCGTTAGAAGTGGAAGAAAAGTCTTTGCACATAGACCCAACAGTAAACGCACTAAAATGTGACTGCGTTCATGTTGCTTTCTGGCAAATAACCAGATCAGTGTTTTTCTTACACTTTCTACATACAGTGAGTTTAAAAATACTGTGTGTGTAAACGTGTTGTTTTGCACAAAACATTGTTACCCTGTACAATTCACGATGTACTCTAAATAAGATTGTCACATAGCTATCCCTTTGGGATTGTCTTTACTCTTCAAAGCTGGATATCATTACTACATTGTATTTGACCATGCGTTTCTGAGAAAACATATGATGCGTTACAAGTGGAAGAAAATTATTTGCACATAGACCCAACAGTAAACGCACTAAAATGTGACTGCGTTCATGTTGCTTTCGGGCAAATAACCAGATGAGTGTTTCTCTTACACTTTCTACATACTGTGAGTTTAGAATACTGTGTGTGTAAACATGTTGTTTTGCCCAAAACAATGTCATCCTGTACAATTCACGATGTACTCTGAATAAGTTTACCAGATACCTATCCGTTTGGTATTCTCTTTACTGTTCAAACCTGGATATCATTATTACATTGTATTTGACCATGCGTTTTCGCGAAAACATACGATGCGTTACTAGTGGAAGAAAAGTATTTGCACGTAGACCCAGCAGTAAACGCACTAAAATGTGACTGCGTTCATGTTGCTTTCTGGCAAATAACCAGAAGAGTGTTTTTCTTACACTTCCTACATACTGTGAGTTTAAGAATACTTTGTGTTTTAACATGTTTTGTACAAATCACGATATCCTGTACAAGTCAAGATGTACTCTAAATGAGATAATCAGATAGCTATCCGTTTGGGATTGTCTTTACTGTTTAAAGCTTGGTATCATTACTACATTGTATTTGACCATGCGTTTCCGCGAAAACATACGATGCGTTAGAAGTGGAAGAAAAGTGTTTGCACATAGTCCCAACAGTAAATGCACTAAAATGTGACTGCGTTCATGTTGCTTTCAGGCACTTAACCAGATGAGTGTTTCTCTTACACTTTCTACATACTGTGATTTTAAGAATACTGTGTGTGTAAACATGTTGTTTTGTCCAAAACAATGTCATCCTGTACAATTCACGATGTACTCTGAATAAGTTTACCAGATAGCTATCCGTTTGGGATTGCCTTTACTGTTCAAAGCTTCATATCATTACTACATTTTATTAGACCATGCGTTTCCGCGAAAACATGCGATGCGTTACAAGTGGAAGAAAAGTGTTTGCACATAGATTCAACAGTAAACTCACTAAAATGTGATTGCGGTCATGTTGCTTTCTGGCAAATAACCAGATGAGTGTTTCTCTTACACTTTCTACATACAGTGAGTTTAAGAATACTGTGTGTGTAAACATGTTGTTTTGCACAAAACAATGTTACCCTGTACAATTCACGATGTACTCTTAATAAGATTACCAGACAGTTATCCGTTTGGTATTGTCTTTACTGTTCAAAGCTGGATATCATTATTACATTGTATTTGACCATGCGTTTCCGCGAAAACATACGATGCGTTACTAGGGGAAGAATAGTATTTGCACGTAGACCCAGCAGTAAACGCACTAAAATGTGACTGCGTTCATGTTGCTTTCTGGCAAATAACCAGATCAGTGTTTTTCTTACACTTTCTACATACAGTGAGTTTAAAAATACTGTGTGTGTAAACATGTTGCTTTGCACAAAACAATGTTATCCTGTACAAGTCACGATGTACTCTAAATAATATTACCAGATAGCTATCCGTTTGGGATTTCTTTACTTTTCAAAGCTGGATATCATTAGTACATTGTATTTGACAATGCGTTTCCACGAAAACATAAGATGCGTTACAAGTGGAAGAAAAGTGCTTGCACATAGACACAACCGTAAATGCACTAAAATGGACTGCGTTCGTGTTGCTTTCTGGCAAATAACCAGAAGGTGTCTGGTTTAAAGTTTATGTATACTGTGAATTTAAGAATACTGTGTGTTTAGACATGTTGTTTTGCACAAAACAACGATATCCTGTACAATTCATGATGTACTCTAAATGAGATTACCAGATAGCTAACGGTTTAGGATTGTCTTTACTGTTCAAAGCTGGATATCAGTACTACATTGTATTTGACCATGCGTTTCCGCGAAAACGTACGATGCGTTAAAAGTGGAAGAAAAGTGTTTGCACATAGACTCTACAGTATACTCACTAAAATATGACTTCTTTCATGTTGGCTTCTGGCAAATAACCAGATGAGTGTTTCTCTTACACTTTCTACATACAATGAGTTTAAGAATACTGTGTGTGTAAACATGTTGTTTTGCACAAAACAATGTTACCCTGTACAATTCACGATGTACTCTTAATAAGATTACCAGACAGCCATCCGTTTGGGATTGCCTTTACTGTTCAAAGCTTGATATGATTACTACATTTTATTAGACCATGCGTTTCCGCGAAAACATGCGATGCGTTACAAGTGGAAGAAAAGTGTTTGCACATAGATTCAACAGTAAACTCACTAAAATGTGATTGCGGTCATATTACTTTCTGGCAAATAACCACATGAGTGTTTCTCTTACACTTTCTACATACTGTGAGTTTAAGAATACTGTGTGGCAAATAACCAGATGAGTGTTTCTCTTACACTTTCTACATACAATGAGTTTAAGAATACTGTGTGTGTAAACATGTTGTTTTGCACAAAACAATGTTACCCCGTACAATTCACGATGTACTCTTAATAAGATTACCAGACAGCTATCCCTTTGGGATTGTCTTTACTGTTCAAAGCTATATATCATTAGTACATTGTATGTGACCATGCGTTTAAGCGATGCGTTACAAGTGGAAGAAAAGTTTGCATAGACGCAACAGTAAAAGCAATAAAATGTGACTGCGTTCATGTTGCTTTCTGGCAAATAACCAGATCAGTGATTTTCTTACACTTTCTACATACAGTGAGTTTAAAAATACTGTGTGTGTAAACGTGTTGTTTTGCACAAAACATTGTTACCCTGTACAATTCACGATGTACGCTAAATAAGATTGCCACATAGCTATCCCTTTGGGATTGTCTTTACTCTTCAAAGCTGGAGATCATTACTACAGTGTATTTGACCATGCGTTTCCGTGAAAACATATGATGTGTTACAAGTGGAAGAAAAGTATTTGCACATAGACCCAACAGTAAACGCACTAAAATGTGACTGCGTTCATGTTGCTTTCGGGCAAATAACCAGATGAGTGTTTCTCTTACACTTTCTACATACTGTGAGTTTAGAATACTGTGTGTGTAATCATGTTGTTTTGCCCAAAACAATGTCATCCTGTACAATTCACGATGTACTCTGAATAAGTTTACCAGATACCTATCCGTTTGGTATTGTCTTTACTGTTCAAACCTGGATATCATTATTACATTGTATTTGACCATGCGTTTCCGCGAAAACATACGATGCGTTACTAGTGGAAGAAAAGTATTTGCACGTAGACCCAGCAGTAAACGCACTAAAATGTGACTGCGTTCATGTTGCTTTCTGGCAAATAGCCAGAAGAGTGTTTTTCTTACACTTTCTACATACTGTGAGTTTAAGAATACTGTGTGTTTTAACATGTTGTTTTGTACAAATCACGATATCCTGTACAAGTCAAGATGTACTCTAAATGAGATAATCAGATAGCTATCCGTTTGGGATTGTGTTTACTGTTTAAAGCTTGATATCCTTACTACATTTTATTTGACCATGCGTTTCCGCGAAAACATACGATGCGTTAGAAGTGGAAGAAAAGTGTTTGCACATAGTCCCAACAGTAAATGCACTAAAATGTGACTGCGTTCATGTTGCTTTCAGGCACTTAACCAGATGAGTGTTTCTCTTACACTTTCTACATACTGTGATTTTAAGAATACTGTGTGTGTAAACATGTTGTTTTGTCCAAAACAATGTCATCCTGTACAATTCACGATGTACTCTGAATAAGTTTACCAGAGCGCTATCCGTTTGGGATTGCCTTTACTGTTCAAAGCTGGATATCATTACTACATAGTATTTGACCACGCATTTCCACGAAAACATACGATGTGTTACAAGTGGAAGAAACGTGTTTGCACATAGACCCAACAGTAAACACACTAAAATGTGATTGCGGTCATGTTGCTTTCTGACAAATAACCAGATGAGTGTTTCTCTTACACTTTCTACATACAGTGAGTTTAAGAATACTGTGTGTGTAAACATGTTGTTTTGCACAAAACAATGTTACCCTGTACAATTCACGATGTACTCTTAATAAGATTACCAGTCAGCTATTCCTTTGGGATTGTCTTTACTGTTCAAAGCTGTATATCATTAGTACATTGTATGTGACCATGCGTTTCCGCGAAAACATAAGATGCGTTAAAAGTGGAAGAAAAGTGTTTGCACATAGACTCAACAGTAAACTCACTAAAATGTGACTTCTTTCATGTTGGTTTCTGGCAAATAACCAGATGCGTGTTTCTCTTACACTTTCTACATCCTGTGAGTTTAAGAATACTGTGTGTGTAAACATGTTGTTTTGCCCAAAACAATGACATCCTGTACAATTTACGATGTACTCTGAATAAGTTTACCAGACAGCTATCCGTTTGGTATTGTCTTTACTGTTCAAAGCTGGATATCATTATTACATTGTATTTGACCATGCGTTTCCGCGAAAACATACGATGCGTAAGTAGTGGAAGAAAAGTATTTGCTCGTAGACCCAGCAGTAAACGCACTAAAATGTGACTGCGTTCATGTTGCTTTCTGGCAAATAACCAGAAAAGTGTTCATTTTACACTTTCTGCATACTGTGAGTTTAAGAATACTGTGTGTTTTAACAAGTTGTTTTGTACAAATCACGATTTCCTGTACAAGTCAAGATGTACTCTAAATGAGATAACCAGATAGCTATCCGTTTGGGATTGTCTTTACTGTTCAAAGCTGGATGTCATTACTACATTGAATTTGACCATGCGTTTCCGCGAAAACATACGATGCGTTAGAAGTGGAAGAAAAGTGTTTGCACATAGACTCAACAGTAAACGCACTAAAATGTGACTACGTTCATGTTGCTTTCTGGCAGTTAACCAGATGAGTGTTTCTGTTACACTTTCTACATACTGTGAGTTTAAGAATACTGTGTCTTTAAACATGTTGTTTTGTCCAAAACAATGTCATCCTGTACAATTCACGATGTACTCTGAATAAGTTTACCAGATAGCTATCCGTTTGGGATTGCCTTTACTGTTCAAAGCTTGATATCATTACTACATTTTATTAGACCATGCGTTTCAGAGCAAACCGTACAATGCGTTGGAAGTAGAAGACAACTGTTTGCCCATAGACCCAACAGAAATCACAGTACTTTGTGACCGCTTTCATGTTCATTACTGTGGTAATATGAGGAAGAATGTTTTATTTACCGTTTATATATACTGTGAGTTTAAGTATATTGGGTGTTTAAAAATGTAATTTAGCACAAAACGAGGAAATCCTGTACAATACATGAAGAAATCTAAATTAGATTGCCAGGCAGCTCTCCGTCTGGGATAATCTTTACTGTTCAAAACTGGATATCATCACTCCATTGTATTTGACATACGTTTCAGAGTAAACCGTACTATGCCTTAGAAGTAGAAGACGTGTTTGCGCAAAGAGCCAACAGAAAACGCAGTACGATGTGACCTCTTTTATGTTCCTTACTGTGGTAATACCAGGAAGAATGTGTCTTTTACCGTCTATATGTACTGTGAGTTTGAGAATACTGGTTGTTCAAACATGTTCTTTAGCACAAAACGAGGAAATCCTGTACATGAACTCTAAATGAGATTACCAGGTAGCTACCCATCTGGGGTTGTCTTTACTGTTCTAAACTGGATATCATTAATACATTGTATTTGTCCATGCGTTTCGCAGACAACAGAACAAGACGATACAAGAGGAAGACAAGTGTTTGAACAACGACCTAACTGAATAAGCAGTACAATGTGACCGCTTTCATGTTCATTAGTGTGCTAATACCAGGAAGAGTATTTCGTTTACAGTTTACATATACTGTGAGCTTTAAAACGCTGTGTGTTTAAACATGTTGTTTAGCACAAAACAAGTTTATTATGCACAATACATGATATACAATAAATGTGTTTACCAGGTATCTATCCGTCTGAGATTGTCTTTACTGCTCAAAATTGGATATCGTTCCTACATTGTATTTGCCCATGCGTTTCAGAGCAAGCCATATATACGTTAGAAGAAGACAAATGTTTGCGCATAGACCCAACAGAAAACGCAGTACGTTTTGACCGCTTTCATGTTCATTATTGTGCTAATAGGAAGAATGAGTCCTTTACCGTTTATATATACTGTGAGTTTAAGTATATTGGATGTTTAAACATGTCATTTAGCACAAAAAGAAGAAATCCTGTACAATACAGGAAGAACTCTAAATTAGATTGCCAGGCAGCTATCCGTCTGGGATTGTCGTTACTCTTCAAAACTGGATGTCATCACTACATTGTATTTGACATGCGTTTCGGAGCAAACCGTACAATTCCTTAGTAGAAGACAAGTGTTTGCGCATAGAGCCTACAGACACGAAGTACGATGTGACCGCTTTCATGTTCATTACTGTGCTAATACCAGGAAGAATATTTCCTTTATCGTTTAAATATACTGTGAGTTTGAAAATACCAGGTGTTTAAACATGTTTTTTAGCACAAATGAGGAAATCCTGTACAATACATGAAGAACTCTGAGAAAACAAAAATCGCTTAGAGAAATGCGGGAGAACATGGATCAAAAGATGGAGGCGCACAAGGAGACAACACAAAAATCGCTTAACGAGATGAATCAACGGGTAGATGCACTCACAAAGGAATCACAAAATTTGCATAAAGAAATGCAGAAGAATATGGGTCAACAGATGGATGCCCATAAGGAGGCAACACAAAAATTGCTTAAAGAAATGAATCAACGTTTAGATGCCCTTACAAAGGAAACACGAGAACTGCTTAAAGAAATGCAGGAGACGATGGATCAACAGATGGAATCCCATGAGGAGGAAACACAAAAATCGCTCAGAGAAATGCAGGAGAACGTGGGTCATCAGGAAGAACTCCTGAAAGAGGCAATGCAAAAATACCTTAAAGAAATACAGGAAAATACAAACAAACAAGTGAAGGATCTCAGCAAATCCATCCAGGAACTAAAAAAGGAAGTAGAAACAACTAAGAAATTACAAAGGGAGACAACTTTGGAGATAGAAAACCTTGGGAAGAAATCAGGAGTCATAGATGCAAACATCAACAATAGAATACAAGAGATGGAAGACAGAATCTCAGGTGCTGAAGATTCCATAGAAAGCATCGACTCAACAGTCAAAGAAAATGCAAAATGCAAAAAACGTGTAACCCAAAACATCCAGGAAATCCAGGACACAATGAGAAGACCAAACCTAAGGATTATAGGTATAGATGAGAGTGAAGATTTGCAACTTAAAGGGCCAGTAAACATCTTCAACAAAATTATGGAGGAAAACTTCCCTAACTTAAAGAGAGAGATGCCGATGAATGTACAAGAAGACTACAGAACTCCAAACAGACTGGACCAGAACAGAAATACCTCCCGTCACATAATAATCAAAACATCGAATGTTCTAAACAAAGAAAAAATACTAAAAGCAGTAAGAGGAAAAAAAAGGCCAAGTAACATACAAAGGAAGACCTATGCGAATCACATCAGACTTCTCACCAGAGACTATGAAAGCCAGAAGATCCTGGGCAGATCTCATGCAGACACTAAGACAGCACAAATGCCAGCCTAGACTACTATACCCAGCAAAACTCTCAATCACCATAGTTGGAGAGACCAAGATATTCCATGAGAAAACCAAATTTTCACAATATCTTTCCACAAATCCAGCCCTGCAACGGATAATAGGTGGAAACCTCCAATACAGGGAGAGAAACAACACCCTGGAAAAAATGAGATAATAACCTTCTTGAATCAAACCCAAAAGTAAATAACCACTCAAAAATAAAGATAGCGTCAAGAATGGCAGATGGCAATAATCACTATGCCTTAATCTCTCTTAATATCAATGGTCTCAATTCTCCAATTAAAAGACATAGACTAGCAACAGGACCCAGAATTTTGCTGCATGCAGGAAACGCACCTCAGTGTCAAAGACAAACACTACCTCAGAGTAAAAGGCTGGAAAACAATTTTACAAGCAAATGGCCCCAAGAAACGAGGTGGAGTAGCCATCCTAATATCGGATAAAATTGATTTTCAACCTAAAGTCATCAAAAAAGACACTACATACTGATCAAGGGAAAAATCCACCATCAAGAACTCTCAATTCTGAATATGCTCCAAATGCAAGGGCGCCCTCATTTGTAAAAGAAACTTTACTAAAACTCAAAGCACACATCGCACCGCACACAATAATAGTGGGTGACTTCAACACCCCGCTCTCTGAAATGGATCGTTCAGGAAAGCAGAAAGTAAGCAGGGACACAGTGAATCTAATTGAAGCCTTGGACCAAATGGAACTAACTGATATATATAGAATATTTCATCCTAGAACTAAAGAATACACCTTCTCAGCCCCTCATGGTACCTTCTCCAAAATTGACCATATAATTGGTCACAAATCAGACCTCAACAGATACAAGAAGATAGAAATAATCCCATGCCTCCTATCAGATCACTATGGAATAAGGGTGGTCCTCAATGGCAACAAAAACAAAAGAAAACACACGTACACATGGAGGCTGAACAATGCTCTACTCAATGATAACTTGGTCAAGGTGGAAATAAAGAAAGAAATCAAAGACTTTTTGAAAGTTAATGAAAATGAAGGCACAACATACCCTAATTTATGGGACACAATGAAAGCAGTGCTAAGAGGAAAATTCATAGCCCTGAGTGCCGCCAAAAAGAAACGGGAGACAGCATACACTAACAACTTAATGGCACACCTGAAAGCCCTGGAACAAAAAGAAGCACATACACCAAAGAGGAGTAGAAGGCAGGAAATCATCAAACTCAGGGCTGAAATCAATCAAGTAGAAACAAATAAAACCATACAAAGAATCAACAAAACGAGGAGTTGGTTCTTTGAGAAAATTAACAAGATAGATAAGCCCTTAGCCAGACTAACCAGAGGGCACAGAGATAGTATCCAAATTAATAAAATCAGAAACGAAAAGGGAGAGATAACAACAGAAACTGAGGAAATTCAAAAAATCTTCAGATCCTACTACAAAAACCTGTATTCAACACAACTAGAAAATCTTGAGGAAATGGACAATTTCCTTGACAGATACCAAGTACCAAAATTAAATCAGGATCAAATAGACCATCTAAACCGTCCTATAACCCCTGAAGAAATAGAAGTTGTCATTGGAAGTCGTCCAACCAAAAAAAGCACAGGTCCAGATGGTTTTAGTGCAGAATTCTATCAGACCTTCAAAGAAGACCTAACACCATTACTCTTCAAACTGTTCCACAAAATAGAAACAGAAGGAACACTACCCAACTCGTTCTATGAAGCCACAATTACACTAATACCAAAAGCACACAAAGATCCAACAAAGAAAGAGAATCCCAGGCCAATCTCTCTTATGAATATCGATACAAAAATACTCAATAAAATTCTTGCCAACCAAATCCAAGAACACATCAAAACGATCATTCACCACGATCAAGTAGGCTTCATCCCAGGGATGCAGAGATGGTTCAATATAAGGAAATCCATCAATGTAATCCACTACATAAACAATCTCAAAGAAAAAAACCACATGGTCATCTCATTAGATGCTGAGAAAGCATTTGACAAAATTCAACATCTTTTCATGCTAAAGGTCTTGGAAAGATCAGGAATTCAAGGCCCATATCTAAACATAGTAAGAGCAATTTACAGCAAACCGGTAGCCAGCATCAATCTAAATGGAGAGAAGCTTGAAGCAATCCCACTAAAATCAGGGACTAGACAAGGCTGCCCTCTCTCTCCATATCTTTTCAATATAGTACTTGAAGTTCTAGCTAGAGCAATTAGACAACAAAAAGAGGTCAAAGGGATACAAATCGGAAAGGAAGAAGTCAAACTATCACTATTTGCAGACGATATGATAGTATACATAAGCGACCCAAAGAACTCCACCAGAGAACTCCTACAGCTGATAAACGACTTCATCAAAGTGGCCGGATATAAAATCAACTCAAGCAAGTCAGAAGCCTTCCTATACTCAAAGGATAAGCAGGCTGAGAAAGAAGTAAGAGAAATAATACTCTTCACGATAGCCACAAACCATATAAAGTATCTTGGCGTGACTCTAACCAAACAAGTGAAAGATCTGTATGACAAGAACTTCAAGTCTCTGAAGAAAGAAATTGAAGAAGACCTCAGAAGTTGGAAAAATCTGCCATGCTCATGGATTGGCAGGATTAATATAGTAAAAATGAGCATCTTACGAAAAGTAATACACAGATTCAATGCAATCCCCATCAAAATCCCAACTCAATTCTTCATAGAGTTAGAAAGAGCAATTCAAAAATTCATCTGGAATAACAGAAAACCCAGAATAGCTAAAACTATTCTCAAGAGTAAAAGAACCTCTGGGGGAATCAGTATCCCAGACCTCAAGCTGTACTACAGAGCAATAGTGTTAAAAACTGCATGGTATTGGTACAGTAACAGACATGTAGATCAATGGAACAGAATTGAAGACCCAGAAATGAATCCACACTCCTATGGTCACTTGATCTTTGACAAAGGAGCTAAAACCATCCAGTGGAAAAAAGATAGCCTTTTCAACAAATGGTGCTGGCTCATCTGGAGGTCAACATGCAGAAGAATGCAAATTGACCCATCCTTATCTCCTTGCACTAAGCTCAATTCTAAGTGGATCAAAGATCTCCACATAAAACCAGACACACTGAAACTAATAGAAGGGAAACTAGGGAAGAACCTTGAGCATATGGGCACAGGGGAGAATTTCCTGAACAGAACTCCAATAGCTTATGCTCTAAGATCAAGAATAGACAAATGGGACCTCATTAAATTACAAAGTTTTTGCAAGGCAAAAGACACTGTCAAAAAGACAAAGCGGCAACCAACTAACTGGGAAAGGATCTTTACCAACCTTACATCCGACAGAGGGCTAATATCCAAGATATACAAAGAACTCAAGAAAAACTCCAAAGAGTCAAGTAACCCTATTAAAAAATGGGGTACAGAGCTACACAAAGAGTTCTCACCTGAAGAATATCTAATGGCTGAGAAGCACCTAAAGAGATGTTCATCATCCTTAGTCATTAGGGAAATGCAAATCAAAACAACCCTGAGATTCCATCTCACACCAGTCAGGATGGCTAAGATCAAAAACACAGGAGACAGCAGTAGTTGGCGAGGATGTGGAGAAAGAGGAACACTCCTCCACTGCTGGTGGAATTGCAGGCTGGTACAACCACTCTGGAAAGCAGTCTGGCGATTCCTCAGAAAACTGGGCATGACACTCCCGGAGGATCCGGCTATACCACTCCTGGGCATATACCTAGAGACTTTACCTGCATGCAATAAGGACACATGCTCCACTATGTTCATAGCAGCCTTATTTATAATAGCCAGAAGCTGGAAAGAACCCAGATGTCCCTCAACGGAGGAATGGATTCAGAAGATGTGGTATATCTACACAATGGAATACTACTGTGCAATTAAAAACAATGAATTCACGAAATTCCTAGGCAAATGGTCAGAACTTGAAAATATCCTTAGTGAGGTAACCCAATCACAAAAGAACACACATGGTATGCAGTCACTGATAAGGGGATATTGACCCAGAATCTCGGAATACCCCAGACACAATCCGCATATCAATAGATTTCTAAAAAGATGGAAGGAGAGACCCCCTGGTCCTGGAAAGACTGGATGTCGGGGAACGCCAGGACAGAGTAACGAGAGGGGATTGAATGGAGAAAAGAGGGAGGGAAGGGGGCTTATGGGACTTTCGGGGAGGTAGGAAACGGGAAAGGGGAAGTGATTTGGAATGTAAATTAAAAAAATAAAAAAAAAGAAGTAGAAGACAAATGTTTGCGCATAGACCCAATAGAAAACGCCGTATGATGTGTCCGCTTTCATATTCGTTACAGTGGTAATACAAAGAAGAATATTTCATTTACGTTTTATATATACTGTGTTTAAGTATATTGTGTGTTTGAACACGTCATTTAGCACAAAACGAGGAAATCCTGTACAATACACGAAGAACTCTAGATTGCCAGGGAGTTATCAGTCTGGGATTGTCTTTACTGTTCAAAACTGAATATCATCACTACATTGTATTTGACATGCGTTTCGGAGCAATCCGTACTAAGCCTTAGAAGTAGAAGACAAGTGTGTGCGCATAGACCCAACAGAAAACACAGTACGATGTGACCTCTTTCATGTTCCTTACTGTGGTAATACGTGGAAGAATGTGTCTGTTACCGTTTATATATACTGTGAGTTTGAGAATACTGGGAGTTCAAACATGTTGTTTAGCACAAAACGAGGATATCCTGTACATGAACTCTAAATGAGATTACCAGGTAGCTCTCCGTCTGGGATTTTCTTTACTGTTCTAAACTGGATATCATTACTACATTGTATTTGTCCATGCGTTTCACAGGAAACAGAACAACGCATTGCATGTGGAAGACAAGTGTTTGCACATAGACCCAACAGAAAACTCAGTACAATGTGACCGCTTTCATGTTCATTACTGTGCTAATACCCGGAAGAGTGTTTCTGTTACATTTTATATATACTGTGAGCTTTAAAACGCTGGGTGTTTAAACATGTTGTTTAGCACAAAACAAGGATATTATGCACAATACACGATATACACTAAATGCGTTTACCAGGTAACTATCCGTCTGAGATTGTCTTTACTGTTCCAAACTGGATATCTTTTCTACATTGTATTTGACCATGCGTTTCAGAGAAAACCGTACTATGTGTTAGAAGTAGAAGACAAGTATTTGCGCAAAGACCCAACAGAAATCGCAGTACGTTGTGACCGCTTTCATTTTCATTTCAGTGGTAATACGATGAAGAATGTTTCATTTACTGTTTATATATACTGTGAGTTTAAGTATATTGGGTATTTAAACATGTCATTTAGCACAAAACGAGGAAATCCTGTACAATACATGAAGAATTCTAAATTAGATTGCCAGGCAGCTATCCATCTGGGATTGTCTTTACTGTTCAAAACTGGGTATCATCACTACATTTTATTTGACATGCTCTTCGGAGCAAACCTTACTATGCCTTTGAAGTAGAACACATGTGTTTGCGCATAGAGCCTACAGAAAACGAAGTACGATGTGACTGCTTTCATGTTCAGTACTGTGCTAATACCAGGAAGAATATTTCCTTTACCGTTTAAATATACTGTGAGTTTGAGAATACTGTGTGTTTAAACATGTTGTTTAGCACAAACGAGGAAATCCTGTACAATACATGAAGAACTCTAAATAAGATTACAAGGTAGCTATCTGTCTGGAATAGTCTTTACTCTTCAAAATTGGATATCATTACTACATTTTATTTGCCTATGCGTTTCGCAGCAAACAGAACAACGCATTACAAGTGGAAGACAAGTGTTTGTACATAAACCGAACAGAAAACGCAGTACAATGTGACTGCATTCATGTTCATTACTGTGCTAACACCTGAAAGAGTGTTTCGTTTACAGTTTACATATACTGTGATTTTTAAAACGCTGGGTGTTTAAACATGTTGTTTAGCTCAAACAAGGATATTACGCACAATACACGATATACACTAAATGCGTTTTCCAGGTAGCTATCCGTCTGAGATTGTCTTTACTGTTCAAAACTGGATATCATTACTACATTGTATTTGCCCATGCGGGTCGGAGGAAACCGTATTATACGTAAGAAGTGGAAGACAGGTGTGTGCGCATAGACCCAACAGAAAACGCAGTACGATGTGACCTCTTTCATGTTCATTACTGTGGTAATACCTGGAAGAATGTGTCCTTTACCATTTATATATACTGTGAGTTTGAGAATACTGGGTGTTCAAACATTTTGTTTAGCACAAAACGAGGAAATCCTGTACATGAACTATGAAAGAGATTAACAGGTAACTATCCGTCTAGGCTTGTCTTTACTGTTCTAAACTGGATATCATTACTACATTGTATTTGCCCATGCGTTTCACAGCAAACAGAACAAGGCGTTACTAGTGGAAGACAACTGTTTGCTCATAGACCCAACAGAAAACACAGTACAATGTGACCCCTTTCAAAGCGGCAACCAACTAATTGGGAAATGATCTTTAACAACCCTACATCCGACAGAGGGCTAATATCCAATATATACAAAGAACTCAAGTAGTTAGACTGCAGAGAGCCAAATAACCCTATTAAAAATGGGGTACAGAACTAAAGAAAGAGTTCTCACCTGAAGAATATCTAATGGCTGAGAAGCACCTAAAGAGATGTTCATCATCTTTAGTCATTAGGGCAATGCAAATCAAAACAACCCTGAGATTCCATCTCACACCAGTCAGAACGGCATAGATCAAAAATACAGGAGAGAGCAGTTGTTGGCGAGGATGTGGAAAAAGAGCAACACTCCTCCACTGCTGGTTGAATTGCAAGCTGGTACAACCACTCTGGAAAGCAGTCTTGCGGTTCCTCAGAAAACTTTGCATGACACTCTTGGGCATATACCCAGAGGCTTCCCCTGCATGCAATAAGGACACATGCTCCACTATGTTCATAGTAGCCTTATTTATAATAGCCAGAAGCTGGAAAGTACCCAGATGTCCCTCAACGGAGGAATGGATTGAGAAGATGTGGTATATTTACACAATGGAATACTACACTGCAATTAAAAACAATGAATTCACAAAATTCTTAGGAAAATGGTCAGAACTGGAATATATCATCCTTAGTGAGGTAACCCAATCACAAAAGAACACACATGGTATTTAGTCACTGATAAGGGGATATTAACCCCGAATCTCAGAATACCCGAGACAGAATTCACATATCAATCGACGTCCAAGAAAATGGAAGAAGAGACCCCTGGTCCTGGAAAGACTGGATGTAGGGGAATGCCAGGACAGAGAAGCGAGAGGTGGTTGAATGGGGAACAGAGGGAGGGAAGTGGGCTTATGGGATTTTCAGGGAGGGAGGAACCGGGAAAGGGGAAATCATTTGGAATGTAAATAAAAAAAACTTAGAAAAAAAAAAGAAAACATCCAAAAGATATGGGAATGGAGTAACATGTGAAGCCATTTTAGAGACTACTTTCTTCTCCTATGGAAAATAAATCATCTCATATCTCTCAATATGCCTATTTTAGCCTCAGAGGATAGAGGTTCTACATCATGCAAATGAAAATTTTTGATATTTAAACATTTCAATAAAATTTAGAAAAGAACCAACCAATTTGCCTCAATATAAATGCTAAATAAGACATAGCACCACCCACAACAGAGTATTGCCTATATTGTTGCTGCTTTACCTGCATTCCATATCCGCAGAGACTCATCATACCACAATTATCAGCAAACCCTCCCACTGGCAGTACAAGTTCTAAAATATTATCATGAATAGATGACAAGGAAATTACATAATAATATTTTACTCCTGTAAGAGAAAGGATACCGTCAAAAGGACAAAAATGCAACTAACAAATTGGGAAAAGATCTTTACCAACCCCTACATCCGACAGAGGACTAATATCTAAGATACACAAAGAACTCAAGAAGGTAGACTCCAGAGAGCCAAATAACCCTATTAAATAATGGTGTACAGAGTTAAACAAAGAATTTTCACCTGAGCAATATCAAATGGCTGAGAAGCATACAAAGAATAGTTCAACATCCTTAGTCATCATGGAAATGCAAATTAAAACAACCCTGAGATTTCACCTCACACCAGTCAGAATGGCTAGGATCAAAAACTCAGGAGACAACAGGTGCTGGCGAGGATGTGGCGAGAGGAACACTCCTCCACTGCTGGTGGGATTACAAACTGGTACAAGCATTCTGGAAATCAGTCTGGCAGTTCCTCAGAAAACTCGGCATAATACTACCGGAGGACCCAGCTATACCACTCCTGGCCATATACCCAGAGGATTCTCCAGCATGCAATAAAGACACATGCTCCACTATGTTCATAGCAGCCCTATTTATAATAGCCAGAAGCTGGAAAGAACCCAGATGTCCCTCAACAGAGGAATGGATACAGAAAGTGTGGTATGTTTACACTATGGAATACTACTCAGCTATTAAAAACAATGAATTCATGAAATTCTTAAGCAAGTGGGTGGAACTGGAAAATATCTTGAGTAGTTAACCCAATCACAGAACAACACACATGGTTTGCACTCAATGATAAGCGAATATTAGCCCAGAAACTTGGAATCACCAGGAAACAATTCACATATCAAATGATGCCCAGGAAGAAGGATGGAGAGGCCCCTGCTCATGGAAGGCTCAATGCAGCAGTGTAGGGGAATACCAGGACAGGGAAGCAAGAATGGGTTGGGGAACAGGGGGAGGGAAGAGGGCTTATGGGACTTTCGGGCATGGTGGAATCCAGGAATGGGAAAATGATTTGAAATGTAAATAAAGGATATATCTAATAAAAAATAAATTAGAATAGGTTCAGTAAAAAAAAAGTAAAGACTGTTTTACTCATTAAACACAGGTTCACTTGCTACTTACTATTTGCTTCTCAGATACTAATTTTAAGAATTCTTGACAGCAACTACTTGAATGTAAGTTTGGCAAAATCAATGTAGAAAACCAAACACAAACTAGAAGAAACATGTCAAAACAAGGTATTGATCTGTGAGAACTACGGGTCACATTTGAAGATCCTGTTTCAAACTCAAATAAATATTCATCTTAGTTTCTTATTAATATAAATTGGTAATATGAGTGCAAGGTCTTATGTAGATCTGAAATGAGCACACAGATTGATCATTCTCTAGAACTTGATGAATATTTAAAGAGCAAGAGGACTGAGAGCAGACTAAAATGTAATAAAATAAAATATTTAAAACTAAAGTAATTCACATCAAACTTCATGCTATATATTGGAAACTATACAATTCTAACTATAAAGGGTAATATTCTAAATGTATTTAAAATTAAGATAAATAATGAGTTTAATAAAAATAAAAATATGAAAGGAAAGTGTGCTTCTATGATGATCTGTATAGTTTTGGATCCAGGATATTTCTAGATTGGACATAAGTTTTATTTCTCAAGATAATTTAAGTAAAGCTTTTGTTTAGATATTCTGTACCTGTCACTGCTGTAGCATTGTCCATACTGTATTCTCAGTGGATATCTAATTCTCTAAACATGGGGCTGATGTTCTATCTCCAGGGTTTCGTGACACAATAGCCAGTGTGTATCCATGACCTCAGATTTTGTGAGTCCTTCCTGAACCATTATTGCATGTCCCTCAGTGAATCGACTAACAAAATCCATTGATATTATTTAAGGTGTTCACATAAACAGATTTGAGGCAGTTCTGGGAACAAATTTTCACAAAGTGGAATCTTTCCAGGGACCTTAATTTCCAAAAACATGTGTGATGTCAATCATCAAGCTGCATCATCCTCATCTATATTTATCAACCAAATTTATCACATGCACAGTGGGTACCACATGAAGCACCTCCGGAGAAAGTATCAATGATTCCTCCAGAGATGAGGAAGCACCTGTACAAAAGGAAACACGAATGCAGGTGTAGCATCTCCTTTTGACACAGTGATAATAGTACATGGGGATATATTGGTACTTGTTTGATTTCCTGATCTGTTTGACACTTGACAATCAATACTGCCCAGGCCCAGGACAGGAAAAATATGTTCACTTTGATTTTACTCTTCTTGCTTCTCAACATTCCACTTCTTGTGGCTGATTTTATTTACCCCAGGTGCTTTTGGAGAATGAAGCAGAATGAAGAAAAGGATAGAAGCCTGAAAACAGGATGTATCTTATGATTCAGGCAGTACAACAGCCTGTGGAGAAAGAGTATTTCAGTCACATTTTGAATATAGAGTAAGTGCATTTGTGTTTTCCATGTAAAGTCATCATGAATAGTTCCCAATACTGCTGAGGATAAAGATGAAAGCAAAGCTATGAGTCTTTTGTACTGTGCTTTCATCCTGCAAACAAGAAAGAACACCCTATATAGTCTTAATATAGACCAATAGAGACTTAATGCTATATTACCACTTTAAATTTATGCAGAGTATTTTTTCCATCAGCCTCACAATGACAAGGATGGAAACTTAGCACTAAAGCGAATCAGGACCTTTATATACCATATAAATACCTCTCCTAGACACTTTGCATTTCAGAGTAGCCAACAGTATCTTATCAAAAGAATGTCTATAAATTTCTATAACTATCCTATGTGATTAGGCAAATGGCCATAGAGTCTGCTGATGGTCCTTCCATCACAGTGTAGCTTCTAATGCATGTGCTAGGGCCACTAATGTTCAAGACACACCTAGCTGTGCAGAACTTTCATATAGATATTCAGTTAATTTCTTAAATTTCCTCCATGTGTTCCCCGTTTATGTACTAATGCTATATCAAAAATTGAACTAAGATATCTGTCTACTGTGAAGTTTATATTTTGATCTATCCAAATACACTGGCTTTAACTACTTACAAAGTTTAGTTCTGTATTCTATATTTATAATAAGGAGGGAATATATGGACTCTAAGGGATATGTGCATTCTTTGAAAAGTGATGTTATTACTAAAACTGGTAACATCTCATGTATGAGAGAACCTTTCATGATCATTTCAACATTTAATGAACTTCCAGCTTTTTTGTCATCTCAACCACATCACAAAGACCATTTCAGTCTTTATTGGGTGCAGACAATGCAACCCAGTGCAAGATTGTCCTTTTATACACTGCAAATGATATCTGTAAATTGTTGTCAATTATAAACACTGTAACCTTTTACAGAACACATACTGAAAACAGCAAGTATGCTCTGGCTTTGGCTTTTTCCATGTATGAAATCAACAGGAACCCTGATCTTTTGCCAAATATGTCTCTACTACTTAAATTCTCAGAATACAATTGTTATTCAGAATCCAAATTTAACAATCTCATTCAATTCAGTTTACAATATCATGATATTCTCCCTAATTTTATCTGTGAAGAATTCACCGAGTGTGCAATGGCACTTACAAGACTGAGTTGGACAACAACTGTGACACTTCATACAATCCTAAACAACTTTGTGTTTCAGCAGGTAAGCTTAATGTGTGTCTATGTGTGTATTGGGGCAGGGTGGGGATTCAGTCATGAAATCATATATCTGTTGGTGCCAGCATGACCTTATTATGCCGGGGCAAATCTAAGTATTTCAAGGATACTATTCACAGACTTGATGGGGCTTCCACATTTCCTCTTATGAAATATAGATGAGGAAAAAAATAATACCTAACGAAGGTTTCTAGAACTGTGCAGAAAAATGACTTTACAAGTTCTAAGAATTCATTATACCTCATGCTGCTTCCTGTGTTCTAGGTCCTTCTTCTTACTTATGGACCCTTTCATCCTGTCTTGAGTGATCATGAAAAATTTCCTGATCTATATCAGATGGCCTCTGACCATATATCTCTAGCTCTTGCCCTGGTATCCTTTATAATTCATTTCATTTGGAACTGGATAGGGTTGGCCATCTCAGACACCAATCAAGGTATCCAATTTCTCTCCTATTTGAGAAGAGAGATGGAAAAAAATACAGTCTGCTTTGCCTTTGTCAACATGGTTCCAATGAGCATGAATTTATACTTGTCAAGAGCTGAAGTGTATTACAACCAAATCATGATGTCATCCACAAATGTTGTCATCATTTATGGTGACACAGACAGTACTTTAGCTGTGAGCTTTAGAAGGTGGGAGTCTCTAGGTATACAGAGACTATGGGTCACCACTTCAGAGTGGGACGTCAGTCCTAGTAAGAAAGACTTTACATTTGGTAATGAATATGGGATCTTCGCTTTTGGACACCACCATGGTGAGATTTCTGGTTTTAAAATTTTTGTCCAGACATTGAACTCTTTCAATTACTCAGATGAGTATCTGG
The DNA here is from genome assembly GCA_036184795.1 of Tokudaia tokunoshimensis. Taxonomy (NCBI): domain Eukaryota; kingdom Metazoa; phylum Chordata; class Mammalia; order Rodentia; family Muridae; genus Tokudaia; species Tokudaia tokunoshimensis. The sequence continues at coordinate 52,838,640 of BTHU01000007.1, forward strand.
TAAAGATGGAATGGATGCACTTTAACTGTGACGTCTCAGCCTCTAATTATAAGACACTGAAGAACTCTTCATCCATTCACTCATTGGAATGGTTAATGGGACATACTTTTGACATGGCCTTTATTGAAGGGAGTTATGACATATACAATGTTGTGTTTGCTTTTGCCCATGCACTCCATGAGACGACTTTTCAAAAGTTTGATCATCTGCCCAAGAGCAATGGGAAAGAGCACAATTATAGCTGCAAGAAGGTAATGTTTCTACTGTTAGATGATGTTTAGTGTTATCAATGTTATAGTTTTAAGAGACTATAAGATTACCAAACCAAGTGTGCTAGAAAATATTTTCCAAAATAGAAAGAATTTTTATTGAGCAAGTAAATCTTGATATTAGTATAGAACTCCATAGAGTAGAAGGAACAATCTGTCCATGTAGCCCTTCAATTGTGCTTCAGATTTCCTAAATATACATTTTCTAATACTGAAAACATACTGAGCCCATCCTCATGAGTCCACTCAATGATCTGTCATGGTTCATTAATTCTCAAGTACATTGTAATCATTATAGGGTATTGTTTCAACTAGATATCCCAACTCATGCTATTCCCACTCTAGGCTAGTGGTATCACTTGGTGCTCTGAGAGTATTTACACAGGAAATCGTGTTAGAATTCAATTCATTACATTTGTGTGTGGTCATGTGTGTGAATATATATTTCCCACTGCATATTTGCATGTTTCTGTTTCTGCATATCTGTGTGTATATCTATATTTCTGTGTCTATAACTAGATATAGATGATAGATATAGGTTAGAGAGAGGGGAGGGAGAGAGATGGGTTATTTATAGACACTTTTTGCCAATCTGCCTATCTGTTTATGGCAGTTAACATAAATTTGTCTTTCTTTTTTCATTTATTTCTGTATAGTACATTTTGTCATGACGTATATTCCTATGTATAATTATCAATACATGTGCCTGCATGTGCCTGTGTTTTGTGTATGATCTTTCATTTTTTTGTCTGTCTGTGTATGAGATCATAATTTTTTCTGTGTGTCAGTGTCACTCTGTGTGGGTGTCAGTACATATCTATGTGAACCTATGAATATTCCTCAGGGCATGTGTTTTTGTGTGTGTGACTGAGTGTGTGTTGTGTGTGTATCTGTGTCTGATATTTTTGATGTACATTCTGTCTCTATGTGTATCTGATTTTATATGTGTGTTTGGGCATGTATATGTATGTTTGTGTAGAAAATTGTGTGCTTGTGCCATGTGTGTATCTCTATATGGATGCAAATGTCTCTTTTTCATGTGTCTGTATGATTCATATTGCAAATACTTTGCTGTCTGCATGCATGTTTGTACTTGATTAATAATCTCTTAGAGAACGAACATAACAGCAACATTATAATTTTGAATATCCCTTGACTTTCACTGAAATTTTCACCAGCATATTGTTAGTAAAGTTCTCTTTAAGATGAAATAAGAATATATTTTCTTACTTTAAGGAAGAGACTATACTCTATATTATGCTTCCTGTCTTTCAGCTGCATTCCTTTCTGAGAAAGGCGAACTTCACTAATCCTGTTGGGGACAGAGTGCATATGAACCAAAGAGACAAACTGCCAGGAGAGTATGACATTTTCTACATTTGGAATTTCCCACAGGGCCTTGGACTTAAAGTTAAAATAGGAATGTTTAGTCCCTATTTTCCAAATGGTCAACAGGTACATTTATCTGAAGATATGATAGAGTGGGCAAAAGGAAGGGCACAGGTGAGTTTGGTCTAACTGTACTAATTTCAGTCACACTGTGCATGCAATCTTCCTTGAAATTAGTGAAATGTAATTGATTGCCATGTGTGAGACTAATTTGTATCATTCTATACTACATTTATCTTTTTCATGTTTTATGTGACTTTTTAGTAATTCATTGAGGATTTCCAACATGAATACAGTGTATTTGTATCATATCAGAACCTGTTTCATGCCTTTAATATTAAATTAACTGTTTTAGAAAAGTTTTATATCTGCCGGGCGGTGGTGGCGCACGCCTTTAATCCTAGCACTTGGGAGGCAGAGGCAGGCGGATTTCTGAGTTCGAGGCCAGCCTGGTCTACAAAGCAAGTTCCAGGACAGCCAGGGCTACAGAGAAACCCTGTCTCGAAAAACCAAAAAAAAAAAAAAAAAAAAAAAAAAAGAAAAAAAATGGCCGGGCGGTGGTAGCGCACGCCTTTAATCCCAGCACTTGGGAGGCAGAGGCAGGAGGATTTCTGAGTTCGAGGCCAGCCTGGTCTACAGAGTGATTTCCAGGACAGCCAGGGCTACACAGAGAAACCCTGTCTCTAAAAAACCAAAAAAAAGAAAAAAAAAAAGAAAAGTTTTATATCATTTCCAGTATAGTGAGCAATATTCTATTAGTCCAATTATTACTATTACAGAGTGAGTTTCAATTTTATGATAAACCCTTTCAAAGGATGTTTAAAGATTCTGGATCTTTGTAAATACACAGTAAATTCATCATAACCAAGTCACCAATTTTTATTATCTAATTTTTAAGTCTTTAACAACTATTCCTAAATTTCCTACACCTCTAGTTAACCATACGTTAACATTTTATGACAAATTTAGGTACCTTGTGAACTATACCTTGTCTTTTTCTGTTGGTATGGGTGCTTTGTATGCATGTATATCTGTGCAACACCTTGCATGTGTATTTTATATGGATAGCTGAAGAGTTATTCAAACTTCAGAGCATTTGCAAGAGCTTCATGCCACTCAGTGAGTGCTGAAAATTAAATGTGAGTCCTCCTCCTGAGTAACAACTGTTCTTGTGAATTTAGCCATGTCTCCAGTCCTGAATCATAACTTTTAAAAGATAATGCTCTCTAAAGGAAACTTGTCTGGCCCCATTCATTCTCGCATAAGTCATTCAAATAAAGAAGTTTGTGCAAGTTGCATTCTCTATATGAGGACAAATTGATAGTAACAAAAAATTTCTTTTGAGACAATTTGAAAATTAAATATCTCATATTCATGCTAGGTATAACATAGGTATGAATTCTGATGTAATTAGTTTTAATGTGTCATATTCAAACTGCCCAGGATCATTTGAAGTAATATCTCATGTTGCTCTGCTAGTATGAAATTTAAAGTTACTGTTCTTCCTCAATATGATTAAGAAGGCCATTCTTATGGAAAAGAACATAACTGAAAATGAAGTTATAGAACTGAGTATCCATTTAGAGGATAGCATTGAAATCTCGCATGTCTAACCAGACCTCACACATTACAAACATAAAATTATAAACACATTCCCTGGAAGAATATAGATTTTTGAAACTGCAAACAGTGTTTGACCTAATCTCAATGTGGAATCTAATAAATAAAAATATGAAGACATCAAGGAAGTATTCCAAACATTAGAATCATAGATTTAAGTGAAAGTATGTTCAATGATATACTAAACAGGAATCAAAGAATGATTGTAAGAATAATAAAAAAATCAATCAAAGAAGGTGTAATCACCTCTGACTGAATACAATGAAACTGTTAAATCTTTAATCACTGAGACACTGAGTGCAAAAATGACAAAGGAATTCCAGTAAATTATAAATTAATGAAAGAATTTCAAACTATTACATATAAAAGAATAACAGAATAAACCAAATAAATATCTCAGTGAATAGTCTCACAAATGGCCTTCAGGGAATGTGTATTAGGGGTGCAGTAGAGAGTAGCAGGTAGCACGGAGGGAAGTGTCAGGAATCAGTAACAGGGGTGATGCCAAGGGGCAGGAAGGGTTCTGAGGCGTCAGGGATTAAGAGTGAAGGGAGCAGATGTGGTGGACCAAGCATGTGTATCGGGACAAGAAGGACTGGCTTGAATACAGGAGAGGGCAGGAGATTGGTATGTGAAGTGACTTACTTCCATTATGCTCCTGACATCCCTCAGCTCACCTAGAGCTGGACAGCTCCAACCCAACTTGTGACCTGGCCTGAGCCAGGTGTCTATCCCATTGTCCTGCAATGGCTGGGACAGAGTGGGGTATGTTTCCTTTTGATTGGTGATGCATGCAATTCATATGTACAAGAGAACAATATAACAAAACAAAACAATTTACAACCACAAAGTCCATCACCAAAGTCAAGAAACCTTGCTGGATGTAGCTGATGCCACCATAGGCTTAGGCGACAGTGTGGCTCTTAACTTTCCTATTGACTCATCTTTGTCCTATTCACACAATGCCGCATGTTTAAATTGTAATAGAAGTCATCTTCTCTGCCCGGGGCAGGACACCCTCTCTCCTTATCTCCTGTGTTGTGGAGGTGGAATGAAGTAGGGATAGGGTAGCAAGCCTGGCCCCACCCTTACCGTTCTGAGGCTAGCCGCAGCAGGGTAGCTTTTGTGTGTACCTTAGGTCACATGGCTGGTCCCAGGGCCAGCACAGGCCCAAGACTGGGCCTCATGGCTTTATTTTTATTTAACTTTATTTTCTGTGTGTCTTGTGTCTGTCTGTCTCTGTCTGTCTGTCTGTGTAACTGACTGATTGTCTTGTCTTTCTCTACTGCCCTCTAGTGTTAAGTGGGAGCCTGGAGGAGTCTCCCACTTCCTCACCTTTTCCCAAGTCCTTCCCTCTGTCAACAGCCATCCCTCGGGCCCAGACAGAGTGGGTCTCAGGCTAATAGGGACCTGGACTGGCCTGGTCCTACCCTCTGACCTCCTCCTCAGGCTACCAGTGTTGCCCTCTTCCCTTTTTAAAACAAAATACCCTTGTTTGTAAATCCTTAGATACTTGAGAATAAAACACTTCCCTTTTTTTTCAGAAAAGTTCAAATTATGACAATGATAAAACAACAAGAAAAAGTAAAACTTATAGGTGAACAAGGAAGTATGATTAAAAGATCACATTTAAATCCAATGGGAACAAGACAAAGAACAAGCCACTCGAGATATCGACTGTATATCCATTATATTGCAGCTGTACCTATCCAAAATAATGTGGGAAAAGTAGACATCTGACTAGTAGAAGCATATAAATAGCATGGTCCTTGACAAATGGTCCTTGACAAATTTTACTTAAAATTCATTGTGGAACAAGGAACAGATATGAAAGCTTCAGGAGAGAACCACCAGTCATAGAAAGTCTCTCTCTTGTTAAGAGCAGGTTCCAACAGCTTCAATCATTTTTAAATGTAGCTTGCTCATTCATTCATTCGTTAACTTTACACACTGATATCCATTTACAAACCCTCTTCTACTCCTGTTTCTTCTTCTATCCTTCCCCTCCCTCCCATCTACTACTCCTTCATTCTTCAGAAAAGGGGAGCGCTCTCCCCATAGTAACATGCTTTGGCGTATCATGTTGTGCAACAATTAGGCACAGATTCATGTTCTCTTATTGATGACAGGGGAAGGAGCCCAGTAGGGGTAAAGTATCTCAAAGAAAGGCAACAAAGTAAGATACAGACTCCGGTACTGCTCTTAGGAGTCCCACGTAAAGACCAAGCTGCACAATGGTTAAAAATGTTTAGAATGTCTAGGTCAGTCCTATGCACTATTCGTGGAAGTAGGTTCATTCTCTGTGAGCCCTTATGGCAGGTTAGTTTATTATGTAGGTTTTCTTGTGGTTTCCTTGACCTCTCTTGCTCCCACAATCCATCTTTCCCGTCTTTCCCTCTTGTTCAGGATTCCACAAGCTCAACCTATTGTTTGGGTGTTGATATCCTCATCTGCTTCCTTCAATTCTGGAGTGATGCCTCCCTCATCATGGATATGTTAGGCTCTTGCCTTCAAATATAACAAAATACTGTTGCCAGCATCAGTGGTAAGCTTTCTCTCATGGGATGTCTCTCAAGCTGGACCAGTCATTGGTTATCTATCCTATTATTCTCTGCTCTTTCTTTGCTCCCACAAATCCTTAGGCAGGATAAAGTGTATGTCAAAAGTTTTGTGGATGGCATGTTGGCTCAGTCCCTACCCTTGAAAATTTGACTCGTTCTTGGAGATGGACATTACAGGCTCCCTATTTGACTTTGCTAGGAGAATTAGCTAAAGTCAAATAATTTCTATTGCCACAGCTTTCTAACTTGACTCACACATGACACCCCCATATTAATAGTCTCAGCAAATATTCTGTACTCTATGCTCACCCTTTCATTCCCTTCTCTTCTCATCCCCATCCCACTCTTTCAGTGCAAAATGACATTCATCCATGATGTCGAATCTATTTCCCCTTTTCAGGGGAAGACATTGGGTTCACCTTGTACCATCTTTTTAACTTAACTTTTATTAGGTTTAGGGATTTTAGCACACAATTTGTTTCTTAAATGGGGAGAATAAAAATTATGTCTTTCAAAAATTAAGAGATATAATTGCTGATCAAGTTATGATATTCAATGAGTTTATTCCTTATAATAAATGGAGAAATAAAAATCTTCATGATGAACACAATTACAATAAGTCATAGCTGATAAGTGAGCACTAAGAAGGACTTTAAAATAACTCCATCATATATAAAAGTAAGATGAGCACAAAAGGTCAAAATAACTTATAAACAACATTTGAATGCTTGAAAGAAAAACTGCTAAAAATATATCAAATATTAAAATAGCAACTACTGAACAATAATTAACAAATAATTTTAGTAATAATTGTTAGTGGTCATGTTCTCTAATCAAGTATCACAGACAACAAGTTTGGCTTCTTTTTAGCATAATATTTTTATTAAATCTTTCAGAATTTCCCAGTTCTTCAATTTCTGCTTCTCCATGACAACACCCTTCAAAAAAAATTAAAATGAAAGAGTCCAGTTTCTGTTATGTATGTACTCACTGGAGCATGGCAAACCTCTCAGTTCCTGCCCTGTAAACATAACTTAGTTGTTTCCTCCCAAAGTCCCTCTAGAATCCTTCAGTTGTGGGTAGTTAGCATCAGATCCTTTACCATATATTTTGAGTTCTTTTTTTGCTTCTTGTTTAAGCTGCTTCTCTTTCTTGGATGATGGGGGGAGGCTAGGGGTGAGGATGGCAGTAGGGGTTGTTACATAAATCTTTCCTGTGCCTCCTTCCCTATACAATCATTCTAATCACTGCAAAAGTAGTTTCCTTGCACTTTAAAAGCACAGAGGGCAAATATAATGGGTTTCCACATGGGTTATAGCATTAGCAGAGAGAAAAATATGTGGCCTAAATGCAGTAGTGCTACAGACATAGACAAGGCCCTCTGACTTAGCATAGCCCATGTACATCAACAGGGTTTCAGGCTGCAGTCCAGATCATGAAAATTCCCAAATTCAGTCAAAGCATATGCCATGAAAATCAACTTAGACACTGATGCAGTAGGACCCTAGACCCAGATACAGTCATCAAGAGCAGCATGGATCCTGACATCCCCCTTGTCTCTTGTGACAGTGAATTTCACTCAGATCAGTATAGCTCCACATGACAGTAGAACCCGTGGAGCACAACATGACTTAAGGTAACAACCCAGCCTTAGGGTATCAACCTGGTCTTTGGTGGTATCAGAGGTCATGGGCATCAATAAAGATTGCATTGGCTGCTAGAACCCTGGCCTACACATGCACATTGTGACAGCAGAAACTACATATATCTATAGAGGCATTGATAACACAAATCACAGATATCAGCAAATACTGTTGTGTCATATGCCTACAGGGCAAGATAGGGACCTTGGTAGTAGTAATGACCTCACCAGCACCATGGCTAAAGATAATAGCACAGGTTATTCACATCAGTATGGCTACTGGGGGAAGGCTTGATGCTCTAGAGAAAGGAGGTGTTACAAGGGTGAGGCAATAGTGGGAGGGTAGATGGAGGAGAACTATCTTAGAGAGAAAGGGGAAGGGGATATGGAGCAGGGTTCATAGAGGGTAGACTGGGACAGGGCATAATATTTGAAATGTAAACAAATAAAATGAATAATAACAAAAAGAATGGGCAACCATTTGAGGCCTCCCTGGGGGGGCATAAAAACTCCATTATATACATGACCAGAGCACATCTGTAAAAATGGGAGGGTCAACATAATGAAGTAGAACAGAAGAAACATAGTTAGATGACTAACTCGTTGATCATTATGGAAATGCCTAAAAAAATTCTTAACTAAACATCTACCAACAGAGGTCAACAACACAACTAAAATATCAGTCCCTGTATGGAAATGACTTCATTCCATGAATGCAAGTATAGTTCATTGTATGAATATCAGTTGCATGTAAAATATCACCCAATTACTCTAAATGATAGAACTATATGTTATACAAAAACATGCAGAAAGTGCTCTTAACACAGTCTACCTTCATTTCAAAATTAAAAAAAATAAATAAAAATATGACAATCTAGGAAAATATATGTTACAATAATGAAGATTTCTATGTCAAACCTATTGATGAAACTGTACTACATGGACAGGAGAATCAAAAAATTTCATTATAATCAGAAATGAGACCAAGATTTTGTAGTGGCACATGTCCTTAACATACATTTTAGAACTATGAGTCAGGAGTATCTCTCTGCATTTGTGGTCAGTCACACTTTTGCATTTACTCTATTCAAACCCAGGCTGAAATGGATACTCTGTCTTACACAAAATGAGCTGAATATGGACAAGGAAATGAATGTTTAGAACTCATCCTAAAAATAGTCTTTAAATCCTTAGTTAGTGTGAAAATGAATAAAAAATAAATACAGTAAAAGAAGAAAAATCTTGTGCCCTGATCTATAAAGGAAGTTGAGATTTACTAATACTGCAAAGGAATACCTGTTTTCAACAAAACCAAAAAAAAAAAAAAAAAAAAAAGGAAGAGTTGTGGTTACCCATATTGCTAGAGAACATGAGATGAATCTGTGGATAATAGACTCTGTGATGGCAATCAAAACCCAACAAAAGCAAAGGATGCAAATTCAGCATGCAGATATTAGAAAAATTCCAGTGCAGCTTATACATACCCATTGCGAGATTCATTGTAAAGCTAAGATTTTCTTAATTTCAGAAATACTTGAATTAACTTTAAACAATCTAAATCATCCTCAGGTTTCACACCATTTGCAGGCTCTGCAGTCTTTTTACCTCAGGAAAGACTCCATCTTCCTACTCACAGCAACTCAGCACCTGCTAACCACAAATGCAACAGGACTGGTCATAGGCTGCTGTTTGTGTTTCCTCGTAGTTTGTTAAGGTTTGCTATTCTATTGTTGTTGAGGTTATTTTGGTTATATTTGAGGCATTATTTCCCCTGTTATGTATGGGCTTTACTCCTAATTTGCTACAATGTTGCTGCTATTAAACAGTAACTATGAACAAATTGAGGAGGAAAATGTCAATTTGATTCATGGGTTACACTCAAGGGAAGAAAAGGCATGGACCTGGATAATGCAACTGAAACATAGTCAGTTAAAAAACTCTGCTTACTGGCTTGTCCTGCATGGTTTGTAATGTATTATTGGCTACAGACAACGTTGCTCCCAATAGGCTTAGCACTACTACCTCAATTAAAAATTTAATATATGCCTCACATATATGATGAGAGACTAGTCTGATGGAGATAATTTCTCAGTTATGATTCTCTGTACCTTTACATTGTATTATATGTTCAATTGGCAAGAATTAACTACAAGAACCACCTTGAAACTTCTGTAGTGTTTTCACACAGGATGCTATCAGATTTTCTTCTTGAATTTTAAGGAGCTGGGAAACAATTCAATTTTTCCTCAATTTTTTTCCATATATTGCTATCTGTCATCATACAATGCACTAGATAAAATCTGCTAACGTGGATTGTTTATATAAAATTACACATGCAGCCGGGCGGTGGTGGCGCACGCCTTTAATCCCAGCACTTGGGAGGCAGAGGCAGGAGGATTTCTGAGTTTGAGGCCAACCTGGTCTACAAAGTGAGTTCCAGGACAGCCAGGGCTACACAGAGAAACCCTGTCTCGAAAAAACAAAAAAAAAAATTACACATGCTAATATAATTATGAAAGGGGTAAGTAAAACTCCTGTTATCAGCATATGTCTACTTTTCATTAGATGCCAACTTCTGTGTGCAGTGCTAATTGTGGTCCTGGATTTAGAAAATTCAGGATGAATGGAATGGCAGCATGCTGTTTTCATTGCAAACCCTGCCCAGAAAATGAAATTTCTAATGAGACAAGTGAGTATTTCCTACTTGAATAAGTTCTTCAATGAATTATCACATTGCTCCCATATTAGAATTCTGAAGTAGTTAAAAATGAAAGTTTAAAAAATGAAATATATCTCTGTCCTAAGTTAGCCGCTATAGGAATACAATGATTTAAATGTCCTTATTAAGAAAAAAAAAGTAGAAATCGCCCTGTATCTCTGACTCTTTGAAAATTCATAGTAGACGGCATACTCTCAAATAGTTTTGATAAGAAAACTTAAGTGTACTCTACAAAAAATCATTTCTAGTATTTAATGTTCTATAAAATATATGTAGATCGTGAATCTATAAAGAATGTATTTCGGGCGGTGGTGGCGCACGCCTTTTTTTTTTCATGTAATAAGTTTAGTGCCTTTATTATTTCCATCTCCCATACAAAGAAACAGAATGACAGACAAATAATATGACCAACCTGGAGTCAATATATATTGACTCCAATATATTACATTATATTCCAATTACACACACACACACACACACACACGCACGCACACACACATATACATACATATTTCAATATCTACAGACTTTCACTGATTTTATTCAACTTCAAGTTTCCCCTCTGGTTATATGATATTCTCATTTCACCAAAACTGGTCTAAATCAATATTAAGGCTGTCCTGAAATGTCTGGTTTAAGGGTCACACATAAGCTTTTGATTGATGTTTTCTGTCAAAAAGCATCAAAAGTGTTTGGCCCATAAGTGTGTGCAACCTTTCTCCACATGGCTTCCTTATGTCAGATTGCCACACCTCTTTGTGCCTTTGCTGCCCTACATTTACCATTGAGAGCAGAATGGCTTTGCCCATTTGGTTTATCCACAGCCTTTTCCTAGACAACTTGCTTCTAATTCAAGCATCCTACTTCACTATTGACTCCTAGTCTTCAATAATCTCCTTCATCCCTCTTCTTCCTGCTCATTCATAGTCACCTAACACTAATAGAGATTTCTCTCTGTCAGTGTGCATTTCTGATGCCTTTAACCCTGCCCCCTAAAGATCTCCTTTCCAGAATCTTCTAAAGACAGGCTGTTAGTGAAGGCTTTGGAGAGAATCTAGAATGGCGACTTTGGAGCAGGTAGACTCATCTTCTATGTCTTAGGTCTGGATTAGGTGCTGGTTGACCCAGCACATTCTGCATAGACTGATTTATGTGTCAGGGGTACTTTTCCTGCAGCGGATCCAGCTTTTATGAGCTGTAGCTCATCTCCCTATGCTTGACCTTATCCTTATGACCACTGTGTTCAGGTGGAGACTAACACTGAAAGGAATTAATCAAGTTAACAAAGTTACATTAAGCAAAGCTGGCCTTTAAACCCACGTCCTCCTATTTCTTGTCTATGACCACAACGTCTTTATAACTAGGAAGAAGCTAAAGCAACTGTGTGTGTGTGTGTGTGTGTGTGTGTGTGTGTGTGCCTCCTTTAACTTTAGGTCTTCCTTTTGTCTTTCTTTGAGTCAATGAACATTGTTACACAGGGGTCTGCCCTTGGAAAGCTCAGGGATTGTTGGTGTGCAAAATGCGAACCCACACAACCTTGTGTGCTTGGTGCCCATAAGTATGAGGGCACCTGTGTCACAGACTTTGTTATTATTACTTTTCAGTCATAAGCTTACGTCGTACACATGGTAATCTTGAGTCGATATTAACCTTCTTGTCTTACTTTCTTTTTTTTTTTATTTTACATTCCAAATCACTTCCCCTTTCCCGTTTCCTCCCTCCCCGAAAGTCCCATAAACCCCCTTCCCTCCCTCTTTTCTCCATTCAACCCCCTCTCGTTACTCTGTCCTGGCGTTCCCCTACATCCAGTCTTTCCAGGACCAGATGTCTCTCCTTCCATCTTCTTAGAAATCTATTGATATGCGGATTGTGTCTAGGGTACTCCGAGATTCTGGGTCAATATCCCCTTATCAGTGACTGCATATCATGTGTGTTCTTTTGTGATTGGGTTACCTCACTAAGGATGATATTTTCAAGTTCTGACCATTTGCCTAGGAATTTCGTGAATTCATTGTTTTTAATTGCAGAGTAGTATTCCATTGTGTAGATATACCACACCTTCTGAATCCATTCCTCCGTTGAGGGACATGTGGGTTCTTTCCAGCTTCTGGCTATTATAAATAAGGCTGCTATGAACATAGTGGAGCATGTGTCCTTATTGCAGGCAGGTAAAGTCTGTGGGTATATGCCCAGGAGTGGTATAGCCGGATCCTCCGGGAGTGTCATGCCCAGTTTTCTGAGGAACCGCCAGACTGCTTTCCAGAGTGGTTGTACCAGCCTGCAATTCCACCAGCAGTGGAGGAGTGTTCCTCTTTCTCCACATCCTCGCCAACAACTGCTGTCTCCTGTGTTTTTGATCTTAGCCATCCTGACTGGTGTGAGATGGAATCTCAGGGTTGCTTTGATTTGCATTTCCCTAATGACTAAGGATGCTGAACATCTCTTTAGGTGCTTCTCAGCCAGTAGATATTCTTCAGGTGAGAACTCTTTGTGTAGCTCTGTACCCCATTTTTTAATAGGGTTACGTGCCTCTCTGGAGTTTAACTTCTTGAGTTCTTTGTATATCTTGGATATTAGCCCTCTGTCGGATGTAAGGTTGGTAAAGATCATTTCCCAGTTAGTTGGTTGCCGCTTTGTCTTTTTGACAGTGTCTTTTGCCTTGCAAAAACTTTGTAATTTAATGAGGTCCCATTTGTCTATTCTTGATCTTAGAGCATAAGCTATTGGAGTTCTGTTCAGGAAATTCTCCCCTGTGCCCATATGTTCAAGGTTCTTCCCTAGTTTCCCTTCTGTTAGTTTCAGTGTGTCTGGTTTTATGTGGAGATCTTTGATCCACTTAGAATTGAGCTTAGTGCAAGGAGATAAGGATGGGTCAATTTGCATTCTTCTGCATGTTGACCTCCAGCTGAGCCAGCACCATTTGTTGAAAAGGCTATCTTTTTTCCACTGGATGGTTTTAGCTCCTTTGTCAAAGATCAAGTGACCATAGGAGTGTGGATTCATTTCTGGGTCTTCAATTCTGTTCCATTGATCTACATGTCTGTTACTGTACCAATACCATGCAGTTTTTAACACTATTGCTCTGTAGTACAGCTTGAGGTCCGGGATAGTGATTCCCCCAGCGGTTCTTTTACTCTTGAGAATAGTTTTAGCTATTCTGGGTTTTCTGTTATTCCAGATGAATTTTTGAAGTGCTCTTTCTAACTCTATGAAGAATTGAGTTGGGATTTTGATGGGGATTGCATTGAATCTGTGTATTACTTTTGGTAAGATGCTCATTTTTACTATATTAATCCTGCCAATCCATGAGCATGGCAGATTTTTCCATCTTCTGAGGTCTTCTTCAATTTCTTTCTTCAGAGACTTGAAGTTCTTGTCATACAGATCTTTCACTTGTTTGGTTAGAGTCACGCCAAGATACTTAATATGGTTTGTGGCTATCGTGAAGGGTATTATTTCTCTTACTTCTTTCTCAGCCTGCTTATCCTTTGAGTATAGGAAGGCTTCTGACTTGCTTGAGTTGATTTTATATCCGGCCAGTTTGCTGAAGTCGTTTATCAGCTGTAGGAGTTCTCTGGTGGAGTTCTTTGGGTCGCTTATGTATACTATCATATCGTCTGCAAATAGTGATAGTTTGATTTCTTCCTTTCCAATTTGTATCCCTTTGACATCTTTTTGTTGTCTAATTGCTCTAGCTAGAACTTCAAGTACTATATTGAAAAGATATGGAGAGAGAGGGCAGCCTTGTCTAGTCCCTGATTTTAGTGGGATTGCTTCAAGCTTCTCTCCATTTAGATTGATGCTGGCTACCAGTTTGCTGTAAATTGCTTTTACTATGTTTAGATATGGGCCTTGAATTCCTGATCTTTCCAAGACCTTTAGCATGAAAGGATGCTGAATTTTGTCAAATGCTTTCTCAGCATCTAATGAGATGACCATGTGGTTTTTTTCTTTGAGATTGTTTATGTAGTGGATTACACTGATGGATTTCCTTATATTGAACCATCCCTGCATCCCTGGGATGAAGCCTACTTGATCGTGGTGAATGATCGTTTTGATGTGTTCTTGGATTCGGTTGGCAAGAATTTTATTATTTTTGCATCGATATTCATAAGAGAAATTGGCCTGCGATTCTCTTTCTTTGTCGGATTTTTGTGTGCTTTTGGTATTAGTGTGATTGTGGCTTCATAGAACGAGTTGGGTAGTGTTCCTTCTGTTTCTATTTTGTGGAACAGTTTGAAGAGTATTGGTGTTAGGTCTTCTTTGAAGGTCTGATAGAATTCTGCACTAAAACCATCTGGACCTGTGCTTTTTTTGGTTGGAAGACTTCCAATGACAACTTCTATTTCTTCCGGGGTTATAGGACGGTTTAGATGGTCTATTTGATCCTGATTTAATTTTGGTACTTGGTATCTGTCAAGGAAATTGTCCATTTCCTCAAGATTTTCTAGTTGTGTTGAATACAGATTTTTGTAGTAGGATCTGATGATTTTTTGAATTTCCTCAGTTTCTATTGTTATCTCTCCCTTTTCTTTTCTGATTTTATTAATTTGGATACTATCTCTGTGCTCTCTGGTTAGTCTGGCTAAGGGCTTATCTATCTTGTTAATTTTCTCAAAGAACCAACTCCTCATTTTGTTGATTCTTTGTATGGTTTTATTTGTTTCTACTTGATTGATTTCAGCCCTGAATTTGATGATTTCCTGCCTTCTACTCCTCTTGGGTGTATTTGCTTCTTTCTGTTCCAGGACTTTCAGGTGTGCCATTAAGCTGTTAGTGTATGCTGTCTCCCGTTTCTTTCTGGCGGCACCCAGGGCTATGAATTTTCCTCTTAGCACTGCTTTCATTGTGTCCCATAAATTAGGGTATGTTGTGCCTTCATTTTCATTAACTTTCAAAAAGTCTTTGATTTCTTTCTTTCTTTCCACCTTGACCAAG